>CAJVPI010001184.1:0-15576 GCA_910592345.1 Paraglomus brasilianum
TGGAAAATTTAAGGAGTTATTATTATGTACGTTTAGATGATACAACCGGTAGGATACTTTTGCACGTTACTGTAAAAATAATATACTAATATATGAAATTAATTTACATCAAATCCACCATGGAACCAAAGAATTACAGTACTATTCGAAGCATTTAAAAAAAGAACAAGGCAAAAAAATTGCTCCATATGTTTTTAAAATCAATGACACACAAACTCTTCAGGAGTATCTAATCAAGAAAAAATTACTTATGAAATTTACCAATTTTTAGATTACTTCCTTACTTTTAATCAAGGTCATCTCTTATTTTCTTTAACTTCAATTTGAGCAATGTGTTGAGAAGTTAATTGTTCTAACTGAGATTTTAATCTCTTGACTTCTTCTTTATAGTTGCCATTCTCTGCTTCTAGTTGCTTAATTCAATCTAATGACTCTTGTTTTTGTCTCTTGCCCCATTCTTCAGATTTTTCTTGAAATTTAACTACTTCTTCTCTTTCAATTTCTAAAGCTTCTTCAGTTTCATTTAGTTGTTCTTGCAGAGCATTTATTTGTCTTTTGTAAAAAGCAGACTGGCTTATTTAAGAGAGGGAGCTCTTTCTCTTCCAAATCTCCATTGTTTCTAATACAGTAGCAAACATTCTTACCAATAAAAATATCAAAATCTAGCTTAGTTTGTAATCTACCACATCTATTGCACTTTAGCAATTTATCATTCCAATACTTTTCTTCACACCTTTCACAAACCATATCATCTGCAATTCATTCCCCATTTACTTTATATTTAGTGCGAGACCTTATTTAATGAACAGATTCATTATTTCTGTTTTCAAGTTTAGAACAAAAATCACAAGTTTTTTTACTTTCTTTTTCCAATTCTAAAACTGTGTATTCCAGTTCTCTCATTAGCAATTTACTTGTTATTTAGACTTTACTTCTACTCAAGCAATCATTTCTTGGTTGTGAAATTTATCTTTTTTAATTAGACCTTGCAATTTTTGAATCTCAACCTTTGCCTTTGTTTTCAATCACTTGAAAATGCTTTGCTTAGTTAGAATCTTATTTTCTTCTTCAACAGGTAAAGCAGGCAAAGGTTTACTGTTCAAATAATCTAACCTCTTTAGATTTTCATTTTGTGATTCACTGTCAACTAATTGCTTGCTTAGTTTTTGCTCTTTTGACTTGTCTCCTCTTCCAATTTTTCAACTCGGGCTTCTAGATAAGAGACTTTTTCACCAGCACTTTTTAGTTTCTTGTCCGTTTCTTTTATATATTCTGCTTGATTTTTACTTCATTTTTCACCACATGCTACAACTTTCTTAACTTGTTCCTGCTCTATTTTTACTCTTTCTTTTAATTATTCTATCTCTGCTTCCAAATTTTCTTGCTCTGTTTCTAAAACCTTAATTTTTTCTTCATATTCTTGCTTTTGTTTAACCACTTTATCAAAACTTTCCTTAGTTTTAAAAGTTAATTCATTTCAACTGCTAATTAACTCATCCAGAGAAAGATTTCTAAGATCATAATAATTATCCTTCATATCCTCTTTCTAATATTCCTTTTAGAGTTAAATTATCTTCTATTTTGCCTTCATTTAATCACTTTTGAAATAATTCTTTACTTTCTTCGGAGTTTAATTTGATGAGGCTAATAAAGATATCTCTTTTAGCTTTATTTCTTACTTGCCAATGAACACCTGATTGCTTATAATAAGGATAATATTGGTAAGCATTAAAAATTCCGAAATAGTTTTAGAGGAATTGATAATTATAATTTCGCTCAGCCATAGAGCTCGCCATGCCCTATTTGTGATGGAAAACATGGGAATTATGGATTACATGCGAATGGTATAAAAATGAAACGGAATATTGTCTTACCTGCAACGGTTCAAGCAATAAACTCATTGTAGCATAAAGCTTATTATGTATAGGAGCTAGTTCTCATTAAAGTACCGTGAAGAATGTTCACGCTTATCACCTGATATGTAAAAGTAGTGATGTCAGAGACTGATCATCATTCGTTACACGTAAATCAAAAGAGGAATTACGCGTTTTTATATATCATTCTTTCTAACGGTTGTGCTCACTCTGTTTCATACAATGATGGAACATTACGTTGGTTACTCGGGTAAGCTTGAATGACAATAGTAGGTGGAGAAAACACTTAATTTTTAACTTGTTCTAAACATTCTAGAACTTGTTCGTTACCTGAAAGACAACGTGGTCCTATGCTGGATTTCTGACACTCCATCGTGATATTCTCCTTAAGTCACCGCCTTATTTGGACAAATGGTTTCATCTCGACGGTCGCTGGGCCAGTCGTTTTTTATACGAAGTAAAAGAACTGGATCCAAGTAATTTCAGCATCATGGAAAAGAGGGTGGTATTTTTATGTTTATGTTTTGTCTAGGGAGCTCCTATTCTGCTCTCATCATGATTAGGAGTATTGGCTCTCTTCCCAACCCGAGTGATGGACTGGTGGCACTCCTATTCTGCTCTCATCATGATTAGGAGCATTGGCTCTCTTCCCAGCCACTACCATTGCGATATCATCTTTACTTGAAGTTGGATCTTTTCTTTTAATGAAAAAATTGTATTAAGGTTTATACTAATACTCCGTTCCCGCAGGTAAAATCTGAACGCGCAAACAATAGATTCCAGCTATATTGGGAGGAAATTATATATGAACGGAAAGAGGTAATATAAACTTTAATTCCTAGAAGTTACTTCATACAAGCATAGATTTGATTTCGTTTATTTCACAAAAAAGATATTAGCAAATCAAACACATCTAAATGCAAGTATGGACTTGCTGGGTATCGCTGGAAAACAAAATTTTCAAAAAATGACCTCTAGGGGTTGTCTAAAGACCTTCAGTGAAACCAATGAACTACAGATGTCATATACGTAAGTTGTGTTATCTCAGTCTTTGTTGTATCTATAATTAGCTTCTATCACTCACTTGGTTCAAGTGAACCTCAAGAAACAATTTTAGACTTTGAAAAAAATCCATTTCTGGACAAAGAAAACAAGGACGAGGTATTATAATTCCAAAGTTCTGACACCAAATCAAGATAGCCCTAATTAGTATGGCAATATGATCTTTTTTAGAATCGTGAATTGCCGAACTACTCCATATCTTCCAAATCTGAATTAGGTGATGCATCTGGGTACTCCAACAATGGAACTCTTGATAATCGTAATGAGGATATCAAAAAAAGTCTTGAAAGTGAAGAGGATGGTTTCATGAACGATCATGCCAAATTAGAACATAAAATGAACTTCCTCAATATGCATATTGATAAGAAGTGGAGGTTGCCCTCAGGCGATTACGTCGAAGATATATTGTATGAACATGCAAAAGATTTACAATATGAAGATCAATTGCATAGCTTCATACTCGACACCAGCAATGATGCCATAATGGATCTTTTCAAGAATGTTGATGACCATGATCATATAATTACATATAATTCTTCTCCTGAACCCGAACTATCAGATGAGTTGATTAATTATCTTATGAGATATCGTAAATTTCAGCCTAACGAAATGCGAGAACTAGTCAATTCTGGCATCAATATTTCTCCCTATGATTCAAAAAAACATTTTAATTTTCACTATATCCATCAAGTCTTTTCGCAACTCCTTCCCAGATATGAACTGAGACCAAATGACTTCACAAGAGGCCATTTAGAAGGATGGTTTACCAGTAATATTTGGAGTGTTATAGTTGATGCCTGCTTTATCGATCTTGAGACAATTGAATTTATCCGAGGCGAAGGCTGTTCTGGTGCATCAAGACAGAGAAAAAACCGTGACAGAAAGAATTCGAAGGTCAAGAAGATCCTGGGACGCAAGTGTGATGGGATTGCGTGTGATCTAGGATCGCCAGAAGAATTCGCAGTTAGTGAGGAAGGTCGCACTTGGACCGGAGAAGACGATACCAAACATCTATCTGATGGATCATTGAAAATGCCCAAAGTAATGCGCGATATGTTATTTCAAAAAATTAAAAAGCACGGTGTCAGTTTTGTCAAAAAGAATCAGATCGAAATTGTCAGATTTTTGCATTCCGGTAAATATTTTTGGTATAATGTATACCTTTTTATATATAAACACACTGATCAATGTTATTATATTAAGCTCAATACCTACAAATGCTTGTGATGGATATTCCATCTGGATACATATGTCGGCTTCGTAGATATCCTCTTAGCAAGGTACCAACGGATCTTTCTGAAATCGATGATCTTATTTCCATGGTCTCCGATGTGCTTATTGCAAAGGTAATGAATGGTCTATTAAATTACCAACCAATATCATATATAGCTTATACTTATCTATTATTTGTCCAGCTCCGAATTACTCGATGTTTGAAATATTCAAATAACCCAAGTGATAGAACTTCGATTGACAGCAATGAAGCTTTAAAGAAACGCTTAAAGAAAAAGTCTATAAACCGACGACAAGAAAATGATGATTATGAATTTCCGAGTTCACAGAAGACTCCTAAAAAAAGAAAGACAAAAAAGTCTGAATAAGAAATTCGGATTATTATATTTGTTTTTACATGACGGTATCACCTGCGCAACGAAACTTAATAATCACTATAAGATTGAAGCGTGGGACTGGGACTGGTGCACTTTCATAAGTTTACTTAATAATGTCCATTGACGAGAGAATGGAATAAATATAGTTACAGTGTGTATTTGGCTCCTATTTGTATAACGAAACATAACTTTAGACTCAATGTAAGGGGGCATTACTCTGTAAAGTCTCGTACATCGCCGTGGATTCTGAAATTGTATACCCCGTAAATGTGTGTTCCTCCCTCGTTAGTTTCGACTTTTAACTATGTTAATATTATCGAACACCCCAAAATTATGCTGATCGCGACGTGTCGGATTAGGATGTTTCGCATTTACGTCGGTGACAAATTAACTCTGTTTACTTAGCCAATTTCAGCATAGAATGGCACTTGAAGGTGTCAGCTTTCTTTGTAACTAAGTTGCAGCTCATCAAATAAAATCCCATCCACGTGACTCACGATATACCGAATATCGCGCCTGTTGACCAATGAGATTATCCTACAATTGCACTTGACAAACATGGAAAGCACTTCTTCCAACGAACGCACGTCATTCCAAAAGGAACGCGATAATCTAATTAATAGCATTGCTCAGGTATTGAGAAATGTGTATGATTAATGTCTCTGCACGCTAGCCATTGATAAAGTTACGTATATACGCATAGGGATGGAGCAAGTTATTACAAATATTGGCTTGCTGAATAAGAATCTTGAGAGTATTATAACTGTTGGCAAAGAATTCGAAAATGCTGCAGCTTTGTGGAAGGCATTCACTAATATGCCTAATGATGTTAGTTTCCCACAAGTATTTAACTTTATTGTATGACTTCTTTTTACATGCGTAGCATGACCGGTATCTTATTCACTGTTATTAAATTTCATCCTCTAGACAATCTAACTCTGCCAAGTCAAAATCAAACGCGTAACCGTCATCTATTTTATAATCGATCACGGGTAACATTGACTCTACCTGACCGTTATCAACGATTAAACCCGCTGTTTGACATTCAGGCGTCCTAACATTATTTAACGTGCTGCATTTTATTGGCATATCCAAATTGCTCGCATTTGTTCTATATTGTCGATTGAGTTTCATAACCCAATCTAGAAAATTATCCTCATCCTTCTGATCGTCCGTCACAGTCATGTTGGGATTGAAACTTAGCGTTTGTAAGAGATGACTGAATGCGACAACATCATAGTATCCATCTGGTGCTTCTGTTCCGTTGTCAGTACATGTTGACTTACCTATATTTATGTTTCAAGAGACACGCATACAATAATCAAAATAATAAATTTATGTTACGAAAAAATTGAATTATTGTTACGTTGTTTGACGTTTTTAATTGCAATCGTGTCAAAGTAATCTACACGCAACGAATGCGTTCGAGTAGTTGTTATCAAGAAGGAACGATTTTTTGTTGACAGGTTACTCAATCAATGGAGATGTTAGTGGGAAGCTTTTACGTTAAATTTATTTCCTTACACTTCTTCAAGTTTTCGTTTTTTTCTTGGTTCATCACAAGTTGAGGTTAATGCTCGTTTATTAGTTATAATTTTCCTTTCTTCTTGGTAAATTTCATAGGTTATTTTTTCTTGATCTAGATATTCCTAAAGAGTTTGGGTATCATTGATTTTAAAAACATATGGAACAATTTTTTCTCCTTGAGCTTTCTTTAGAATGCTTCTAATGGTGCTGTAATTCTTTGGTTCCATGGTGGATTTAATGTAAATCAGTTTCATATTAATATTTTTTATATAGAGGTAGTCCTATATTAATCCTGTTATGGTTTATATTCATCACATTCTGGTATGATAAAGTGATGTCGCAGGGACAAGGTTGAATTCAGACCCTGACAGTCTTATATCTACAGGGCCAGATACTCAAGACGAATTAACTACTTTAGGTGACGATAATAGTGATGATAGCAATTATGATCCAAAGGAGACCAGAAAGCGTGGAGCGAAAAACCTTCCCAGCAGACAAACAAACAAGAAAATGAGAGTATCCGCAAAAAATCACAAAGCAAATCAAAAATAGACAAATACATAAGTGAAGGCAGTTTTGCAAAGGTATTCTCTGGTGTTTATCATGATCAAGTTGTAGCATGGAAAATCTGTGAATCATACAAGGAACAAGAAAAGGTGAAGGCATAATCAACGAATCCCATATATACTCTATCCTAGAGAAATATCAAGGTATGAATGAGTAATCGTTTTTTTCCCATTCACTATACATTGTGAAATTCAATTGGTTATCATTAGGACATACTATTCCACACTTATTCTATACTGGCCACATCTTCAGTGGATACCTTTTCGCGTTAGCAATGCAGTTGACCAAAGGCAGTCATCATATCGACCCTGCAATCCTTACTACAAAACAAAAGAAAATAGCTATGGAAATACTGAATTGTATACACCGCTGTGGTGTTTTGCATGGTGACATTGATACGAGGAATATCCTTTTTGAGCCACAAAGCAATCGGTTCTATTTTATTGATTTCGGTAACAGCATAGTGGTGGGAACAGAATCACCAGAATTGAAAAGGGAAAAAAAGGAGTTGAAAAGACTTCTCGCTTATTAACAGAATAGAGATCTATGTTC
The DNA here is from genome assembly GCA_910592345.1 of Paraglomus brasilianum. NCBI lineage: Eukaryota > Fungi > Glomeromycota > Glomeromycetes > Paraglomerales > Paraglomeraceae > Paraglomus > Paraglomus brasilianum. The sequence goes on from CAJVPI010001184.1 coordinate 7,193, forward strand.
TATCCACAAATTTGCACCTAAATACTGTAATGGATATTCGAACGTGAAATTACTACAATTTATATTGCCCATATTTCATCGATCTATACTAAGCTAGAATAGAAGAATCACAAACTAAATAAAAAATATCGGACAGCTACTTATTACATTACTTTCAACTTATGGAGGATATTGAATAGCAGAAAAACATGGAACAGAGAAAAACAAGTCACTTTGTCTGGTTATAACTTCAAGTAAAAAGTTTATGACAAAATTAGTCCATAGTAATAGGTCATAATGAGCCAAAGCTGTTATCAGTTGCTTAGTATTAGTTGATCTTTCAGCCCATTTTTGATTCATATAATGAAATTTTCACTTTGTCTGTCTGCCCCATATAAGGGGTGAATACGATGCATATATACAATGGATAGAGTATTCTCTATCGACAAATGTCCAATTACGCTATGGATGCACACTTATAGCGAAATGGCTAGAACCAACGACAAATGAATTGACGTGTGACACTCAAAAAGATAGTTGACGAAGTAAATTATGCAAATAAATAGTGTTTAACAACTGTATTTGTTTACTCTACTCGGGAATATTATTTAGTGTTCTATGAAATACGTCAGATATTGGACAAGTCCATACAATTTCACAAACATGTTAAGTACATGCAGTATAGCGACTTTTACGAACTCAAAGAGATCGGGATTTGGTGGTTATGGTTATGCAGCTGTCTGTACTGCCAAATATAGAAATTATTCAGAAGTTGAGGATATGCGACACACTGTTGTACTCAAATGGTTTAAGGGTTTTGATGAAACGCCGGAATTATTTATCTCCGAGGTAAACGATAATTGGTGACTTGAAAAGGTGCAAGAGCAGTTACAAAAGTGCAATATATTCAATCCCCTCCTCAATATACAGATACAGTGTTATGTATGTGACCAGCAGATGTAAAAGATCTTATTGCAAACTGAATAGCAATTCAAATCGGTATGACTCTAAATATTCTTGGTACTGTACCTGATATACTAAAAATAAAAACAATGCTCGACCATTTCTTTCTATAGAAAAAGAATCTGGCATGGACTTGAGAATTACTCATTTGGATCCAAAACGCTATACTCATTTTATCTGGTGTTGACTCATTGTTCAATGGTGCTACAAAGCTGTACAGGAATCGAAAGAAGCATTCGCTGTAAGCAATTCGAAAACGCATATATCGAGGAAAGAGCTTGATTATACCTTGGGCTGGGCAGGCGCTAACTGAGAAAGGATATTAAGTCATTGGTGGTGGGATTCGACTAGCTAATCAGTCGGTCAAATGATAACATAACTTGTATTACTGTGTAACAATACTCTACTGACGATCGCGCTAGCCTTAGAGGGCAAAAATCGGGAGGGGTCATGGATACATACTATTTACTATATAAAACTCTCAAGTATATAACCGTTCCATAACTTCGCAAGAGTTGAGTGCGACGCGTCTAGCATCATCTTTGAGCAATGCAGAAGCACACGACCCAAGTTAACAGTCGACAAATTTTTTTAAATAAAAAGCCGAGAATTGTTCGCTATTTTGTGGGAAATTTTAGAATCGAGACTTTACTCCTGTAAATGACATATACGTTATGACTTGTAAATTAACAGTCCCCATGCCATTAAATATATGGCTCTAGTCAAGTCGATTACAATAAACTTCCGGCCTTATAAATTCTCATGGATTACATCAATGGATCACGCCATTACGCCATTTTGTGTATACCTCCGGATTGTATCGACTAATTTATCATATGTACCGGCTCCATCATAATGTACAATGTCAGTCAATTCTTCTCTTTCAGCAGGCTTCTCGATGGGAATGCATATCTCTACGGTATGGCTTTGAAGTATTGCAATAATTGGTTGCGGTCTCAGCATTCTGACTCCTCGAGACAATGTTCACGTCGTCACTTTTAATATTACGCTGTCCACCCTTTTTTTGCTCCTTCAGGTAAACCGCTGATAACCGTATTAGCTCTTCCTAATTTAGTTCGTCCATGGCCAGCAATTAAAAGGTTATTATTAGTATTAGCGGCCCGTGCCTCGGTTATGTCTTGATTACTAGTATTAGTTATAGTATTGCAACTGATACGTTTAACAATTTAACCCCCGAAATTCGTCAACGTTCACTTTGTTTGGATATAATCATATGCCTGGTCAGCAAATATTGGGAATGGCAGGGCACAAACAAAAATTGACCGTTACTATCAATTTCGTGTAATAAATAAAAACAGTTGAATCCTCTCAACAAGTAATAGTAATGTGTGGTAGTGAATGGTTATCTCTATTACTTTGGCAATTATTCCGTCACATTGAATGGCTAATAAATACTAATTCGGATAAGTTCCTTATCCGCCCAGCACAAAGAATGTGGATGATTTTCACGTGACCGAACCATGAATGGGTAATTCACGTGACATGGAGTGGCTTGAACCTTCGCTTTATATCAAATGATCACCGATCTTCTCGAATGTTGCGCGCGACTTTATGACCTCACTTCTACTTCACCACTTCTAATAGAAAGTGTCGTAATCGGACATTTATCAAATCTTTTATCTTAATTACAAGGCGTTTTCTTGTCAGAACTGCGTGCATACTTTTGAGATCAGCTTTTGCTTTGAGAGAGAAAGAACTGTGAAGAAGAAAGAACATTAAACATGGCCGATCCATCAGCTGCGAGTAACAACAATCCTAGTAACAGACCACAGTACTTTTGTCACATTTGCCAACGAGAAATTGAGCCGTTAATGGTTCCAAACCCAACTTGTCCAATCTGCACAAACGATTTCGTAGAAGAGGTGGATTGACTTTCATTGTCCTTTCCCAGTGTCCTGCAAAATGTTCGAATCATATTTCAAGGGTTGAATACAGAGCTTCCCTTTCTTATTCGACGCCTCTCTTAACTTGTCTAACATTTGTTTTCTTGTCGCCAGATTGACACAGCTAACGATCCTCGTGAATTCGCCGGAGTTATGGGTACTGACCATGAACTTGACCTTGACCACGACGCAGACGATGAATTTGATGATATGAATATGCCTTCCGGCGGTACTCCTGGTTCACCCGACGTTGCGCATATGCTACAGAGTCTGCTACAGCAAGTATTTGGACCCAACTTTCGGGTAGAGACGAGAACTGTCCCCGGACAAGGCGCAGATGGGTCCGCTACGACGACGACAACTACGACTACTGCTACGATAACTACGGGTGGGACAACGGTGACTACTGGAACTTATACTGCAGAGCCAGGTCAAACCGGTGACGGGAATGAACAACAGCAAGGACAACAAGGGCGACCGAATGTGTTTGTATCGATGGGGGGCGCTAATAATGCAGCTGAAGGTGAAAACATAGGATCACAAACACCATTATTGACCATTACCCAGTACGTTGACTAGTAATTAACTGTCACTTGGATGAACGTTCTTGTTGGGTAGCTGATGATATGGACAAACTCATTTTTTGCTCAAATTCTTTTTATCCTTAGAATACTTCAACGAGCGTTTGGTGACAACACACAAGGAAACAACACAACTGCAAATCTTATGAACCTCTTTCAAATGGTAGGGGATCCGCGGGACTATGCATGGGGTCCGGGAGGCCTTGATCAGATTATAACACAACTATTGGAGCAACAGGCTGCGTATGTCGATTACTTCGCTATCCCAGATGCACCAGATACGTTAGAACGCTCACTATATTCTATTGATTACAATTTTTTGGCTCATTAGAAGGACAGCACCACCACCGGCACCAGAAGATATTATAAATAACTTGCCTAGGTCCAAAATAACTAAAAAACAAGTTGGTTAGTTATCGTTAATTATGTTGTCAATTTGGTATCTGGTTATTCCAAGGTTTAATTTGAATTTATTGAATAGTTGAGGAACAGTTAAACTGTCCCGTGTGCAAAGAAGACTATAGTGAAGGAGAAGAAGTTGTTTCTCTCCCATGTAATCATGCTTTTCATGATGATTGTATTAAACCGTGGCTGAAAATGAACGGAACTTGTCCCGTATGGTAGGAAAAATTTTATAATACAGATAATACTATTGCGTTATGTACATTTAATTAATTCTGCAAACTTTTATCTAACATATCGTTCATAGTCGATACTCTTTAGTAAAACAGGAATCCGAAGGAAGCGATCAAAATAATGACGATGGTTCACAAAACGGCCATAACACAAACGCTAATGCGAATTCCAACTTACCGTCTTCCTCATCGGGTGGGGGCGCATGGTTCCTCCCTGGCTCATATCCAACACAACAACAAGATGGGCGTCGGAACGATAATAATGCTAACCACGATATATTGGATCCTGAATCAATGGATTGATAATATTGTCCGTTTGGATTGTTTTATAGTATAATTGTGTGGACTTTTCTTGTATGAAGTGGTATACTAGAAGATGTCATGTTCATGATTTATGAGATGAAGTTTGAATTTTATAAAACATAAGATACGATCACTTACCGTTTTTATTGATCTCATATGAACTCGGCAAAAAGAACATAATTCAATGCAGTAGTGATAAACTACATACCAAATGACAACGTCGGAAAATTAAATCTTTTTTTTTTTTAGCAGGAACTTTCTCAGTCAATCTTTATACAGTGTCGACTATCTATATTATCATTCATTAGTGCAATTTCAATTTGTCCACGTTTTTGATTTTATTCTTGACCAAATAGATATATCATTTAACTTCTCATTTATTAATGCTCTGGCGGTTGAGCGTGTGCTCTGTTGAATTGTCTTTTATGTAAAGCATTCCTTATCTGCAAGTTCAATGTTATGACTAAATGTAAATTATATTAACCATACTCCCTCAATTACAATCGGATGTTGTTGTGTATTGAATCAGTGTTTGTAGAACAAGAAGTTTGTTTACAGGATGAGTCTACCATTGTTAACATTGCATACAATTATATTATGTTTTACTTTAATGCGTTCGGACAAAGACAATAAGCTAACCCGATTTTCTCTTTCTTTCAGATAGAAGCCCATTTGTTATTGGATAATCTGTGCGAACTTTTGCATACCTTATCAGGACTTTAGTTAAGATATCTAATAATTGCTATGTGATTCTTTGTATATCTATTTAAGAATATCGCACATATCGTGTAACATCATTTGGTCAATACGTGTAACATCTCTTGGCGAGACAGGGATTATACGCACATATTAGGAATTCGTGCGACAGAATTGGGAAACACACTCCGTATACCTCTTGCTAAAGATTTGCTGTCAGCGCAGATGCATTTGTTTCGTGTTTATGTTTGAGCTCTGGGGTTTTGGGTGACTCGATTTCTTGCTAAGAGGATGATTTGCAATGTAGCGCACGCACAGTACAACATACACAAATAATTGCGATATCTCTTGCGCTACTAATCTTTTTCATAAGCTATAATGTTGTAAGTGGGTGTTTCTAAAACTGTTTTCCAATTCGAAGATAACATCAATAAAATGATTCCAGACTCCTGCTTTAAACAAGTATCGTTCCTGTGTGCGTAACACTTAATAGTTTGTCCAATATCACTTTGCTCAACCTTTTAAGGCTCGCTTACGAATACAGATGACATATTCACTAACAATGGTCGATTGCTATTAATATGTGCCACTGCTGGCATTCATCCATTTATTTGATATTCACGTAACATAATCAGCGAGTCGATTTCTATAATAACTCATTTGGTATCACTAGAGCATCGATAAGCAATTTGCTTATTATTTATTGTTGTTGTTGTTGTTGTTGTTATCGTTAGGTTCTTGAGTTCCGTAATTTTGTTTATTGTTAAAGGGTTTGTACAACATTGGTGTTATTCCTTGGATATATATTTACTGCTAATTTTGTTTTATCTTTGTCTGTGATCTTTCTTGGAATTCATTGGCCAACCAACATGCTTGGAAAGTTCCAAATAACAATGACGAAAGAACTTAATAATTAATTAATTGGATGTCACGTAATCCGTTTTCAGTGTATCAATTAAAACATTTATTACTAGCTCCTATTATCGCAAGCGGAGTATATTATATGACACATCGTAATGCAGTACACAGCTCCGCTGACATAATCACGGCTGAAGTGTTAAAGTGCGGTTGAAGTGTGGTGATACACAGCATTTAGTGGCCTTACCACGTTATGTAATGAAATCAATTTCTACGATTATTAAAATAAACTCATTCACTAGAAGCGGCCGAGAACGAGCGTAAGGAATTCCTTAAATAGACGCGTCGAAATTTATCGCCCATTTATAATCGCTTAAGGATTATTATTTGTTGTTCTAATAATAGTTCTGCTATTGTGCGTCGTTGTTGCTGAACGAAAGTGCCTACTGAGGAAGCTGGATTAAGCCGGACAAGCCAGCTTACAAAAGTTAGAGCAACATCTAGCTGTAGATTAAGCGGACGCTGGAGCATTAGACCAGACAGGAAAGAATAGTTCGATTATCGTGCAATATTTGTGTTTATTTAATTAAATCGTTTAGCGCAACATTTGAGTGAGAGTTTATACCTTAGCAATAGGAGGTATAAAGAGCCGCCTTCAAGCCTTAATTGCGTGTAAACAAGACCACGTTTAGAGCTAAATTTTGAGAATACCCCCCTGGTCAGATTAGATTGATCTCCCAGGTGACCGAACATAACAACCTTCAACTTGATGTAATATCAAAACTCGTACTTGGTTGGATCTGATTAAAGAAACTGTATGTCCGAGTAGAAATCAACGGGATGCTGATTTATATGGTAATCATTAATATTAAGTACAAATGCAATGATTGTATTGTCGCTCAGATCATAGTTCTGCCTTAGTTGGACAATTACTGTATTAGGGCAATATTACTGTTACGAACTAACATCAATTTACACCCCAGTTTGCGAATAAAGCCTATGTAATGTAATAAAATTGCTCTCTTAGTTTAAGTAATGGTGAACTGCAACACTTTATTTACTGTAGCATTGCTGTATAAATATATGGGTTTCATTACAGTATGCTCATAATGGTTGAAAACTATTATGGTGAAAACATCGAAATAAAGCTTATTTCGGCCCAAATTAAATTGCGATTATAATCTGAGCCGTAACTTCACCAGTTTGCACGTCTATGTCTTGCATAGCGATATTTCTCTCAAGCTTAGCTATGCGGATTATAATTTTTTTTTTTTTTTAATTCGAAAATAATTACGAGTCAGTGACTCCAGACTGCCTGTTCTGCAATTACGTTGTAACAAAAAACATCAATTAAAAACACGCATTTCTTAGCCCACTATTTTATTTTTATGTATGGTTAATATATGAGACATAATCACAATTCAGAAAAAGTTTGGCATTGAGTAGGTTATGACTACCAGCTTGTCTATCATAAAGGTCTTTATCAATGGTTAAAAATGACCCTAACACACATATATATATACAGTCAAACGGATCAAGATTATCAAATTGTCCGAACGTATTGTGCTTATTTTCATTATTTACATTCCCAACCTCTTTATACCGATACAAGTGGCACCGGCTTTTTTATCGGTATAATCAGAGACTCTCTTTATAGCGATATTGTTTATGAAAACTTCATAATATCGGTATAACAAATTAAATAATAATCGTATCTATTTTGAAATGAAAATCTCTATTTCATCACATACTTATGAGTTAACTGGTGCTTATAAACTATCCATTATTTCTTTGACGAATGGTAAGCCCATAATTGACTCTGCACTTTACGCAGTTCTGATATCATTTTAATATCAAAAGCAAAAATCCTCGGGAGGATTTACCAGAAATTCTATTGCGCTTACTAAGAGGACACACACCACTGCTACAATTTCTTCTGAAGTGCCGTCAGTGAGCCATTTTTTTGGTAATATTATCATTATTCATGGTATATGAGTATCCAATTGATATGCTAATGCTAATACATATACAATAACTGAGATACAGTGTGTTACAAAAGTTTTTGGAATGACGTTTTTATTAATTGTGTAGCGAAAAATAGTCAGAGACATAAATATAAAACTTTACAGATACGTTCTTTATAATACAACTATTTAATAGTTTATCTTATTACCATTTCCCTCAATTATTTCATTCAATCTCGTCGGCATGCTACGAACCAAATTAACATATGTGCTTTGGTCGATCTCTTCCCATCCTTTCTGAATCACTCCACGAAAGACCTCAACTGTGACCGTTTGCTTTTTTACCAGCATTTCATTGACTTGTTTTTCAACCCGTGTCTTTAAAATTTGCCATAAATTCTCAATCGGGTTGAGATCTGGGCTGGTATAACAACTTTGGACACTGCTGTGCAAGAAGTTTCTTTGTTTCTTTAGCTGTGTGCTTAGGGTCGTTATCTTGTT
>CAJVPI010001185.1:0-15568 GCA_910592345.1 Paraglomus brasilianum
TACCCTAAATTCAAAATACGATTTCTCAACAACAAAACAAGATATTTGGCCAAACTTACCTGCATTTAATAGCAGTTCTTTTGCGCTTTCGAATGAATGTAAATGTATGTAAAATTATATGCGGATTGATTTTTAACGATTTTTAAATATTTGATTCGCATACCCTAATTTTAACGTTTTCCGTTGAATAGAAGTCGGCTCTAGGTAAATTCGTAATTTTACTATCTAACATATTGCAATATTTTATGCATATGATACCTATAAGGTGCGCTAAATTCAGTATTAATTTCATGGTAATTGCATTGCTCGTTATGCCAGTATCCTCATTCAATCACAAACGTAGGGGGGTGGTCGGTGACTTTTGAGACGGGAGTGTAATATACTAATACGTCATTGATTAAGTTCGTATTCACATCGCGCACTGTAACGCGCAAAACATTTTCTCTCATCATATCATGCCTTTTAACATCTGGTTCAAGTATGATGAAAGCCAGCCAGCTAAAATCAAACTTGATGGAGAGGATGTTGACGACTTAAAGGAGGCGATAAAGAAGAAGCTGGAACCCAAGTTGAACGATGTGTCCGTTGATGACATTGCGCTCCGAAAACATGGGGAGGACGTGGATCTGGAACCGGATAGTCTAGTGGAGGAGACCCTTGGTCCGTCAGCCTGAGAGCCGCTGAAAGTCGTCGTCACCCGAGGTAAGTAACAAAGAGGGCGTTGGGGACATAGAGTATTGTGTACAGGATTGTAAATTCAGTTATGGAGTGAGCTTACAAGTTCTAATTTCTGTTCCGTTATTGCATTCAGAGAGTGAGCGAGCGTTGAAGAGACCTCGTATTGATAGAACTGCCATCATTTGTCAGAAACTAATACTTAAATTTGAAACGATTCCCACCCGAGCGGATCAACTCGGACCTTTTATAAATGCACAACTTCTTTGCAAGTTGCCGGCGTCCAAGCACGAGGAGGAGCAGGTTTGACATCAACCTTTTCCGTATACATAGTGTTGTGACTACCCGCATTAATAGTGGAATCAACCATTTTTGCAAACTTTTAGTACCCTGAGCTTTTGGAACTGATCTATACAAATGAAGATGACAGTTACAGTGATTTGGCTAGCCATATTTCTGTAGCGCTAAGTAGACAGTTTAACGACAATATCTCGGATATTGAAAGTGAGGATGATCTGCATCACATCATAGATTGTTTGATCAAAGACACACTTCGTCTGTTCAGTCGTAATGCTGTGCCTGGAAGCCTAAACCTTTTGATTCGTCGCAACACTGTAGATAGGTAAGCCTTCATCTGGCATTGCCTTGCTGTGATTGTGTTTACAGTTTTGTGTTCTGATTTACTCTGCAATTGCTTAGGGGGTGGACAACCACAACAGTAGTAGGTACTTGTCGGCCAGATTTCCTTGTTCACCATAAAAATGTTCTCATGCTCAAGGGCGAGGAGAAGGCTATTCCAAATTCATTTCATGAAGCTTTGGGTGATCTTACGGATAAGTTTGATAAGCTCGATCCTCTTTTTTTTGGTGATCAACAATTTCTTATCTGCTATGCTGTGGCTGGATGGAAAATCGGCTTCTATGCCATTGATGGTACACCAGAGGCTGCATCAAAGCCAAGTCGTTTAATCACTCTGTCACCTCAATTCGACCTCCGGAAAGTCACAGATCGGATTACTGTTATTTCTGTGACTATTAACATATTGCGAATTTTAGTGACAATAGGACCTTATCTTCCCAACGATATTATCCCCCTTTATTTACCGATTCAACAAGCTTCAGGTTCAACAATTACATTCTACGATGACTCAGTTGTAAAGGAGCTTAGTTTCCAATACCTTCCATATGTTGATGGCAGTGTGAGTGAGTGTATTGCATTTCTAAGAGGAATGTATGATTATGCGAAAGGATGTTTGAGTCTTGTTCAGCTTGCAAAGCGACCTATCAAAGGTCGCTCGACATACAGCTTGATTATGACTACGCGTGGTATTCGAAGATTACCATGTAATGAGACTGAGCTGCGTTCGATGGCAAGAAGCTTACTTGTTGGGCTGGACTGTCTGCACAGTGGCAATTATGTACATCGCGATATTCGAGAACCCAATGTCCTGTTTGTGCCTGAAAACCCTGCTGGTTCAAAATATGTACTTATAGACTTTGAACATGGAGGTAAAGCTAATGAGAAAATGAATGAACGATTAAGTGGTTGGGACCATAGGACCCTTTCCAACAGCCAATACACTATACTATCTGACATATACCAGTTGGGGAAACTGATAGAAAGGATTATGATGCGCTTTCAAATATCAGTTTCAGATAATGGAAAGACTTTTGTGATGAAGTTGAAGGAGAAGAAAATGAATGCTGAACAGATGCTTCAACATGCATGGATCACAGATGCAAACCTTTGATAATGTTGAGTTGGACGTTTTTGCAATCGATTTCTATTAAGCCTTTACTTCGTAAAAACTTGTACATATTGCTCAGAATCTGAAATTGGTTCTCTGTTAATTGGGAAGGGGTTATTGGATATAAATAATGCAACAAATGTCACCCCATATCAAGAAATTTTACTAAATCAGAAAAAATATATATAGGATTATCCGTGTATGGAAATTTACAATTTACTATTAGCAAATACTTTTACTATCCGAATTAATGCCGTCTCCATTAATCAAAACGCAAAGCCAAAACAATTGTGCACTATGAATAGCCGTTAAAATCAATGCAAGCTGACCTGTTTATCGAGCCTGAACTTTGAAATTGCCCAACGCAGCAAAATATAGTGAATTCTTTTACAAATACGGCAATATGCGACTACCTTTATATTATGAAAGAACAACGCAATTATGCAATTGAATATGATGGCAAATGACGAAAATGTTCGATACCACTATAGAAAAATAGCAAAAAAGAATAATAAGCTTAAGCGATGAATGTGGCAATTCACGTATTTTATTTGTTTATTTGTTTATTTATTTTTTAAATATTATATCGTAATCTCAACATGCAATTTTATTACACATAGTAATAGCTATTATTGTTAATTAATGACCAACTCATATCCAAAAATTTACTTACATATTATCTGTTGGCCCCTCTCGTTCATCAATTCTTAACAAAGCTCTTCATTCCTTCCATTTTTCAGTTGCTGCATGGCTCAATCCGGCCATTTTACGCGTTTTCTTACTCAACTCCGTTCCCTTAAACACTTGCTTAGCATCCTTCCGCAAATCCTCTTGACGGAACACTAAATAAAATATCATTATGGTTAATATATCAGACTGATTCTAAAGATATTTTGGAGTTATTTGTTAGAACTCACAAAGTCTATCCGCAAAGTGATGATTAGTATCACGATGAGTTGCTTCATCGGCACGAACAGCCAACACGACATCTCGTAACGTGGCTGTATTGCGATCCAAATTCCAGTAATCGATAGCAAGGTCTGGTATCTTGTTCGTGTTTTCGATATGGCCATTGTCGATTTCGTTCAAAAAAGAAGTGTAGCTGACGATAGCTTCTTCTTCAAGATAACCGACCATTCGATGAGCTGTCCTCGGACTAGCCAAATACAGCGCGAAGAAACAATTGTAAAACACCCCTTGAACAACAGCAATCAAGGTGCGCTCCCATAATTTAGGCTGAGATATTGCCATCCACGTCATCAAATGCATTCTGTAAGAGCAACAACAGAATCAACGGTAGTAACATGCATCGTATTTTCGACGAGTTCCTTTATTAAGAAAAAGAAATTTCACTCGTACCTTTCATTTTCTGCTTCATGGAGCAAATGGTCAATCCATCCACCATCGTGCTTCAATTTCCTTAGTGATCGTAGATGACGAACTGTGGCAGCAACCAATCCAGGAACAGCAGCAACCTTCAAACGTTGAAACGCGTATTCATTTACCATATTGATATCAATCTTTTTTTCCCCCTTTCTTGTCGATTCGTTAATTACTCACCGTCTCCAACATAACTGCTCGATGTATATACTTTTTTTTGAAAAACCAATCGGTTGGTTTCCTTAACAGTTTCACTGTTGCAAAAGCAATCTTGTCAGACCAACCGACAGGTTCACGATGGCGATCGATGTCGATATCCCAATTTTCCAGATCTTTTGTAGTCAATGGCTCAGTTGACTCTAGAATCTCGTGGCGAACTGGTTTAGGGTCATTCATTGTATACAAGAGATCAACAGGTATATGGCCTATGTGATTACTGGAAGTATCGCTATTTTTGGCTGACGACATGGTGGTATTCCCTGTTGATGCTGTTTGTATATGCTTTGAAACTGAAATAAAACGGATAGATGACCCACGTACCAGGATGCCAGCGTGCTGAGAATGCCATGGAGCAGCACTGCCTCTCAAAAGAAATGAATAGCTACGAACGATCGAACGAAACATTTTAACTTGATGGCTAAAAAGTATGTTTGTTAAATAAGAAATTCTCCTTTTAATATATTATTTCTGACATACCTATCCGGCCCGGTCCGCTCCGGTAAGTTAAATCATAATCCAATCGGTTTTGAATGTTGTCATGACATCACAGTATGATTAATCCATTTGTTACACATATTCCGTTTTTTCAGACTAAATCGAAAATAACACAATAGTAAACGACCTTCTTGTTAGCCATCGGGCGCCATTCTGTGTTTGGATAGCATGTCATTCCGATTACTATTACACTTTGCGGGCAGAAATCCGGATTATCCCGATAATCAATAATCATTATTGAGTCACCCGCATAACCCTGAGGCTTTGAAGTCCTCGTTAGAGCGGAACCAAGCTTCACTAACACATTTCTGTTCTGGATTGATTTTTGATTTGAGTATTGGATGTTGCCCCTTATACTCTTCTTCGCCTGTAGGTTATATATTATTGTAACGATTATAGTATGCTTTCCTATATAACGTGGATGCTATATGATGCCTTGTGAAACTTCTGACAATTAAAGTAATGTCTTACGATAAAACATACTCTGGCTGTTTATAATAAATAGGTGTTTGCATTACAAATACTAAATGCTTACAACCAATTATTGGCTGATCATGCATGAATAAAATATAGATAATGATATCTCTTTTTCTTTTTTCATTTACAGATAATTTGAATAAACAATCAATCCGTCAATTTATAGGGTTAAACTTATTCTTTGCGTGAACATTTGTAAGTTGTGGGAGGAATTGAATGATTATTCAATCAATCGAAAGCGATCTTGGCAAGGTTGTATCATAAGATTGCCAAGGAAATTGGCGAATAAGGGTAGCAATCATGATGTTACCTTTAGAAATATTCACTGAAATCCGAAAGAAGATATATTAAAAACCATGGCAAAACAGAAGGTGTAACAGATAGTGAACCAGAAGTTAAGGATACTGGGCGTGGGAAGAAACTGCCATTTTTTTTATACTGTGTAAAGGACCCAGAATCTTAGCAGGCATGTTTTCATGCTCTATTCCTCCTTCTTTGTCCCTAGCCTGAACTTTATCTATATAGTATCTTGGCCGCCCATATAATTTATTCGCCACATAGCCATTTTGTGACTGCAAGCAATAAAGTGCATCCGAATTTTGGGTTATATTTTCGAAGGTTCTTATAATTCAAGCAATGGGCTACGTTTATCTTGCATTTGTAATCTATCAGAAAAGTCTGCGGCGAAATTCCAATGCGCTGCTAAAACCCATATAAACACAAACAATAGAAAACGTCTAGTTGCAATAATTGCAAATAACTTCTTCGCGCTTGGCTCTTCTTTGATGAGACCCGAAAACTCTAGATTTACTATGTACATTGTTTACTAGTGAATTGAGAACTTTAGAATATTCTAAAAAATTATATAGTGTGTTGTGCCGACTACTGTGGGAGAGCGATTAGTAATCGACACTTGGGATTTAGCTATCGTCGGCGGAGCGTGGCCTCTCCTATCAATAATTAAATCTACTTTACAATTAGTGACCTTGTAATCCCAAGCCTTTCACTTAACCTCAGCGCCGTTAAGTGTACGCTAATCCTAGATAACGTAATTGTCCTCGAGTCAAAACAAATGCGTTTCTAAAACAATTAAATTACCGTAATAAATACCATCCGGATAATTGTAGGACAAGAGACAATTAATTATCTTTCGTCGATATAGAGATTAGCGAATTTAAACTATACTAATACCGATCAATTCAGGGAAACTAAGCAATAATATGTGTATTCAGAGTAAATGCAATACTCGTTTATTAATAAGACAGTGATATAATAGTAAAGATCAAGGAGGCGAAACAACCGAACTCTAGCTGAAACTTGCGCTGCTTTTATATCTTTCGATCCCACTAATTAATCTATTTTTAGCGGCGCTAGCTAATTTATCTATCCATTGGCTATTGTCCTGTTGTCATGACAGCACTTTCGATTGTTCTGGTGTCGTCTGATGTCGTCTGATGTCTGTGCTCCTGTTGCGACACCCGCACTCTCCGAACGGCTAGAATCTTGTAACTTGTCGGAGTTGCGCAGAAATCAGAGAGGAATACGTCGTCATCTAATTCCGCTGCGCATCACAACTTCAAGAGTAACAGACCTTCCATGTTGTCTTTTTGTGGATATAATGAAGTTGGTTTGAGAACATGTGAAACGAAGGAGCCACAAAAATGGTAATCAGGAAACGCCAAGCGCTTTATTATAATTATATTCCTAAACTTCCTAACTTCATGCATTTTTAGAATCCTATTCAATGTAACCGATTGCGTTATAGTTAGTCATTCTGCCCTAGCAAAAGGCTTCTGGGATCTACGAACTCAACTGGCAATGAATTAAAGAAATGAATAAAATATTAAAAGCGCAGTTGCAGAAGGCTTATCAGTTATGACAACGAAATTTTTATGGAATACTGGATTTTACGATAATGTCATCAGCATAAGCGCATACAAGCAGCTAGTGACATTACGCTAATTGAGCGAGAATATGTATAAGAATATCGAGTTTCTGGTATAAAATAATCATTTTTTAGAAATTTACTCCGTAGACATGATTAAGTAAACTTATCATTTGCGGAAGGATGAATCAAGTTATTGTAAAGTTTATTGAACGTAAATAACAATTTACTCAGCACAGATTCTTCGAATATCAAGAAAGTTTATACAAGAGCTATGGCTGTCGATTTAATATATGAATGCAGGCATGGAAAATACATATCAGAAATAAATCTTGCAGAGTGCACGATCGAAAACCATTATTATATTCGATGGAAATATCACAAATTCGGGAAAAGAATAAGGCCTAAAAGGCGATGGTTTTTAACATAAAACGAGTGGTAAATCTCTGGCTAAATTGCACCCAGACTGTGCATCAACATAAGGCTTTATTTACTAAAACTTGCTTTAGTGCATCTCCGCAATAAAGCCATTCTTGATCAGTGTAGTTGCATTATTATGTTAGCAATAACAAGAGAACAGTGTTCTGCATAATGTCTCGCAAGTATTGACAATACAAACACTGTAGATTATAACTACAAGTAACTAAAATAATCAAATAATACAGTTATAACGGATTCTACGGGATTGAACAAAATCTTCTTATAACCAAAGTATTGAACATTGTAAGTATTTTAAATTGATTTTACTATATCCAAAGTCGCATATTTATTATCTTTATAATACTGTATGATTTTATCCAGTTACCAACAAAGTTAACCCACAAACGTTTTCGAATAGTCGGACAATAGCGTTGAAATCGAAGCACTGCTCCAATTATATTATCGAGAATGTCATTTTTAATAATATTTAGTTAACAAACCCATCCGAATAAAATTGATACACTATTTTTTTGGTAAAGATATTTTCAAGACACTCAATTGCCTCCTTGTTCGGTTACTTTGGAAATTTCGTCGGTTTCTTATTTCCAAAAACATTTTAATTAACAATTTCTGGTCAGTTTTTCCATCAGCCGAATTTCATCATTAACGGATGATATTGTCGGAATTTCCTAACAATAAATCGATGCAATACTGTACTTTATTTTTATCTTGCTGGATATTTTTTTCTAGTTTCGATAAAATAATATCCAAATCGTCGTTATATAACGGAAGAATTCCAGTCTTAATCGAGCTATCTCAAGCGGAGGCTGTCATATGAATCGCATTCAATATTGAGAATTTCGAAGGATTCTTTTTATTCCTTTAACAGACTCTTGGATTTAGTTTCCACAAAGTAGCTATCAACATAGCCTAAACGCACATTAATAAATTATTAAGCTTGAGATCACGACTAAGCAAACGACATGTATTATTTTCTATCTCAAAACTATAGATTATTCCGGTTCGTATGGTTGAAAATAAGCTCTTGTATTTACTGGTTTTACTATTACAAAGAAAGAAATTACCAAAGAGTTGACAGAACCACAAGTAACTTCAACTTGTCTTAATCAGACTATTATTTATTGCTCTTCGTATTACAAGAGTCAATTATATCTAACAATGATGACTGCTTTAATAGAACAAAATCACCTGATGTAGATAGAATTTTACCGAACTCAAACACGGAATTTCAGATTACATGTTACGTGAATTGCACTAATTACAATTAGTAAAGAGTAATTTGCAAATGCAACTTTTGTGATCTTCTCTGCTCGGCTCACTTCTTTTCTCTCGGTCAAAAGTCTAATTTATCACGATGGCTATTTTTAGTAAATGTTTAGGGTGACTAAACTGGTTTGCAGCGAAGCCAAGTAATGCCAAGGGGATAAGTGAGTCACATGATGCACGATTGCCCAATCATATGGTACATTCGGATTTGGCAAGATATCCGACACTTCGGCTGAACCCCATCGGCTAATACCGCAAATTAGCGTCATATATCGTATGCATTATCGACATAGTAAACAAACATAGAAATTATTATACGTTTTTCGACTCATCTCTCTTAATCGGCACTTTATTCTTTATTCTCCTTGAACCGGCTGCTGTTTGACTTGTTTAAACATTCTATTTCACTCGGAATATCTTCTTACTCAATTATGGAATTTGTAACACTGATACGTGACACCTATGTCACATATGTAGAACCAATGCTCCTCGATGTATTATTAATAGTAGAAGGATGAATGTTTAAGAATGGGTTTTATTCGAACATCACTCGCATCTTGTTTGCTCTAATGGCCGATCGAGAATTGCCTTCGCAGGCTCGATTTCTGTATCCCATAGTTGTGCCTTATTCGCATGTGTTACAAGTCATACATAATAATAAACTGGAATATCCGTTCAGCCCTCGAGACGCCGGCAATATTACACTTGAAAAGCCAGAGGGGCTTACACAGCATTGTACAAATAGAAGAAATCTTAGATCAATTGCTATTGACATACCCCATTTTGGCCCCGGAATGCAGCCAGTAAGATAAATAAGCAGCTGGTAAAAAATAATTCCGGAATCTGCAATGCTTTCTTTTTGGTGATAATGCGTAGTATGAGAATGGGTTTCGGACCAGTTAATGGGGTATAAATAAGCTTAGGATTTCCAAAATAACATAATTTATTCTATATTATCATCGAATCTTCTGATATGAGCGGTCCCACAAATACTGTTTGTATGCATCCGAATATAAAGACTGAAGATGTGTTGTACCACGCGCCTTTCTTTACTAATTTGGCTCGACTAAAAGAAGTCAAAACAGAATAAAAAAGAGCGTTATGCACGACTAACAAGCAATCGAGCAATAGAGGGGTTTACTAAAACAAATCGTTAGTTATCGTTATAGCTTATAATAGCATAGAAGTTTGCCTTTTTTTTTTCCCCTTCTTGACACATCGCCTCGTTAATCATGAACCCTCAAAACCTATTCGCTCAACAACGTACATCACATTTCGTAAACGAGCAGGAGGCGCCACACGGGCGACGACTAACTGTGCAAGAACTACTCACCGACAACGCTCATAACATAAATAGCGTTAATAGTGGCAATATAAACGTTTCTCCTATACATAACCATCCTATACATGACCAACAGCACAACTATCATTCATCATATCCT
This sequence comes from Paraglomus brasilianum, assembly GCA_910592345.1. Taxonomy (NCBI): domain Eukaryota; kingdom Fungi; phylum Glomeromycota; class Glomeromycetes; order Paraglomerales; family Paraglomeraceae; genus Paraglomus; species Paraglomus brasilianum. The sequence continues at coordinate 10,028 of CAJVPI010001185.1, forward strand.
CCGTCAACTCAACAAATACACGATATAAACACCATTCATGAACATAATAATCACTTATCGGCGCGAGCTGTAGATTCAGCAAGCCCTACATCGTATTTCCGGCCTGTAAGCGGCTCCGAGAATAGAAATGGATACTCAAACATGTTATCTCGCTCTCTACCTTCTAACGATGAACTAGAAGACGACGGAAGTTATGAGAGTAGCATCAACCCTAATTATGTAAGCTACGTTAACGACTTGAATATTTCTACCCATGATACGCATACACTATCGCCAACTTCACCACCACAATATGCCGTTATGCCTCCAACTTCTCCCGCTACTCCCGTATCTCCTAACCAGCAGCCTCATGCAACAATACCATTATCTGAACAGCGTGAACGGAACAAGATAGCCTCGGCCAAGTACCGTAAAAAGAAACAACAGCTGAATCAAGAAATGTCTACTCGCATAAACGAGATGAACTCTAAAATAAGCTCGTTAGAGACCGAGAATACAATGTTGCGGCGGCAGTTGGAGGAAGTAAAAGGGGAAAACCAAGAATTAAGAAATACCATCGATAAACTAAAGACTAAGCTAGCCAGGGATAAGATCTTCAAAAGATTGGAGAGAGTTTCGGGGACAGGGAGAAGTCGAAGGGGGGCTGGCGTAAACGTTGTTATGTCAAGGAATGAATAAGGAACGGGGCGGGAACAATGGTAGAAATGGATAAGCTCAGACCTAAGGCTATAAGCAATATAGAACAAGGCCTATGCTTAGTGTAAATTATTCGATAAAGTATAAATAAATATATTCGAGTGTAAAAATTGCTTGGTTTGTGAAGAATATTTAATTTCATTTCTATTTTCTTATGTCTCGGAATCAATCAATGTGTGGTTCCTCATGTAAGCCAAAAGTGAATTATATTCAGACAACGTTATCCACTTTGTAATTTCTCACTAATTAACACCAATCCAGCTCCTAAGTGGGAGAATCATTGTCGACGCTTATAATACTGTAGCCGTTCAGATAACCCTTTTGCTTTGGGTCTTTGTCTAGTGATTACTTTGTTTACGGACAATCTCTTCATGTGTGGAATTGTTTGGAAGGTTATTCACAAATCTTTCCGGAGTTTTGCGTTCCTTTATTAGTTACACCTACGATTGAACGCTAAAGGTGTAACAAATCTTTCTGAATGGGCGCATGAATGAATACTTGTTTGTAAGAAAAAAATTTTCTGTAATCTTTTTTACTACAAAGTCGGTCGGCAGTCGGGATTGCCGAAGGTTTGTAAGGTAATACATAGTCAAAAAATTCCAGAATTGATTTGGTGGAAAAAAAAAAGGGATAATTTAAAATTCATTATCGATAATAAATAAGGTGATGTTTAGGTTACACTATATAATAATAATAATAATAATGTATCAAACCGTCATTGTCTAATTAATAGTATATTAGTATAGAATCAAATGATACAATACTTAAACTTTTGACAGGGGTGTGCGATAAAATTAGGTCTTTCGATTTGTATCACCGAGTCACAAGATCGACTTGGTAAAACAAAAAAAAGTCTATCGTTTGTACTTTTTCGGCCGTCTTATCTCTTTCATCAGACGGCATTACAAGTTAGAAAATAGCAATATGTACAACGAACCTCGTTTTTCTGCTGATTAAACTGAACAGTCCCTCTTTCTACACAGAATATTCGAGGTGTGATACTGTGATTCCTGCTGGTAAACGTGTTCATGGTTGAAAATAAACGTTCTTATCGCTGCTGTGTTGCTCAGCCAAGGCACACGAAAGCTTCCCTATTTGGGAGGAACAATAAGGATTTATGGAAACCATATCGATCCATGGCAATCTCAGTTTCCTGATATATTTTACCGCAGTTTAATAAATTCTGGATGCTTGTAATGCTGGTTCTTGAAATAGACGGGAGGGGTTTGATCTTATTAGTCTCGATTATTTCTCAAATCGATTATTTCGCCGCATTTATATTAGGCTTTTTTATTCACTATTATCATTATGATAATCAATTCAATAATCTAACGTCATGCAACAAAAATTTGATGCTCAATGGCGTGATTTATTCAAGTTATTATTGGTAATTAATGATTGTACGAGTTACGATCCCTGAAACGTGTATATCAATCACGTGATTTTTGAGAATTCTAAATAAATATGCTTGTCTAATGGTTTCTAAAAGCAAATTTGACGCAAACGCGGTGACATGGACTACGCTAACCCAGAGCCAACATTTCCATTTGAATAATGCCTGCCTTGCATGCTGCAATAAACCAAGCAAACTGAACGGTTTGATGCATAAGGCTGATATCGCTGAAAATATTAAATATAACATGCCCTAATGTGTCTTTTCAACATTAACTAAAACTCACCAATCGCGGAAGTACGTGCTGACCTTGGGATTTAACTAATTTCAAACAGAGCTGTGACTATGCAAACATTAAAGAAATATAACAAAATCCAGCGGAAGTCGCACTTCTTATATATCTAATCGAGTGCCACTTTTCTCTACTATTATTGGCGTGTGCAAGTATATCAGTATGAATTAATTGTTCATTGGCATACAACGCCGTGGCAGCTTTGTACGGTTATCACGAAAGTGGCAACGCCGAAATTCTTGTGACACCGTAGAAATTCAGGGAGGGAATATACTGTACGTCATTCTTCGTATACCTTTAATAGACTTGGTTTTAAGTAAACCGAGAGTTAGAGTGAATCAAATAAACCTTACTATTTCATATATTCGTTTATTATTCAGAACAAAAACAAAAAAAAAAAAATACATAATTAGCTCTGCGTAGAAATATCTGCTTGGTACAGCTGTTAGGCAAAGACATTTATAGACGATACACATAAACACACTCATTCCAAGAAGAATTAACGAGCCATATTTTTATATGTTTAAGTTGTTTAAAATTCAATGATAATTCCCTGGTTACTTACAGAACTGTCTCTCAACTATTATATAATATTTAATTCTCTCAATCATTATTGTCTCCAATGTCGCAGTAGAAAGAATTTATAAAGAGTGGAATTTTTAAAACTCACTCAGAAAAAAGAACAAACAAAAAAAAGCAAATGTAATTGTTATATCTTGCTCTTGGCAGAATAGATGCTTCTTATAGTTTTAAGCTAGTTCAAGGTTACTTAATTTAAAAGATGATTAGTGTTTCAAGGTTTACGAGTTAGTTTATTTAGCAAGGACACCATTTATTCTGAATTCAACATACAGTAAATATTAATACGTCTGTGATATTAGTTTTATTGAAACCTGAACTCCATAATAAAAGATATCTTCTTAATAGACGTCATCTCATTCGGTTAATCGATTATAGTCAAGAGTGTTTTTCCGTCTTTGTTGGAATGACTTGTTGACAAGACGAGAATAAGGATCAAAAAGACATGAGACGAATATTTTGTTACAACTTTATTGGCAAGCCACTATTGTTGCTAAAGGTTGCTTCTTGCTTAGGCTTTATTTGCACACCAAGGCATCGATTATAAGTAGAACAATTTTACTCTGCAACCATAAATTACATAAACAGCGATGTTTAAAAAAAAAAAGGCACAAAGGAATCTCCTTCTAACTCATTACACATTGTTCCAAATAATTATAATATGATTTTAAAAGCCTAAAAGGTGCTGTTTATTGATTTATTATTTAATATGGGATGCGATCACCATTATTTTCTATAATTAGTTCACATCGATGCTTCATCGAATCTATTAAATTAATTAGACAGTATTTGGAATATTGTCCCACTCTTCAGTCATAAACTGTTCTAACTCCTTACGGTTTTTTGGTTTACGCCTTTCCACATTTGTTTTAACTATGTTCCAAAGGTTTCGATAGGATTAAGGTCAGGACTGCTGTTGGAGGGCCAGTCCAAAACCATTGGAACATTGTTTAGAGAAATTCCTTTGCAGTACGCGAGGTATGCTTAGGATCATTATCCTGTTGGAAGCGCCATCTGCTTCTCTTATTTCTGGAAGGCGTTGTTCTAATATTCCAACATAAAAATTTGCATCCATAATATGACTGGAGCAAAAGAGACTTTTGCACAGAAACCACCCCATGCCATTATTTTGCGTCGATCTTTCGGCATTGGGCGTATTGGCCTTAGCCAGTTCAGCCGCAAAAGCCAATAATTCAAAATAATTATACGTCGGAATAGTCTTAAATCCAAGAGTGAGCAAAATATCTCTTTGTCCACCCGGATAAGGTGCCCAATTCACCCCAACCCAAAGTGTAGTTTAAGTTTGAATTTTCTTCTTCGACGGCAAATTTTAGTAAGGAATCCAGGATAGAATGCTTGGCGGCTTGGATCTGGTTCGTCAATGAAAATCGTTCGTTTCCAATTGTCATTTAAGTGTTTTTTGGCCCATATTACCCGATTTTCTTTATGAGCATGGGAGTGGTAAGGGGATGGTTATTTTTATAACCATGTTTGCCCAAATGAAGTCCTACAGTTATGCGAGAGACCACAGTTTCTTCCTCCTTTAATTTACTTTAGTATAAATGGTCGGGTTTCTTCGAACGTACTGGTCAATTCTGCGAGCATCAATATTAGTTATAACTTTTTTATGATCATTTCCCCCTCTGTGCTTTACATCTCCTTTTTCTCTGATTTTTTTAAGTTATAATAAATTGTTCTCGTTGGAATGATTGTATTTTTGGGGGCTTACGTATTCCCTTCTCCAATATTATAATATCGTTTGTCGTTGTCTTTCGTTAACGGAGATATTTTACACTTTTGTTTTGAGTAAGTTGAAAATAAGTCTGTTTGGAATGATAGTCTATTATAAGCTTTGTTTTGATCCATTGATTACGCGTTTATTTTGAAAATTGACCGAGTTACACATATGCGAATTATTTGTGCCATATTGGTGGCAATGTATTCTAATTTGTTAGTTTATTGTGACTATCTGATTGCCGACGATACTATACCAATCAGAATCTGATTTTTGGACTTCAACCAATGGTTACTTATTTTAATCAAGATGGTTAGACATGGATTAATAAGTTTGAAAAAAAGAGCAACAGGAAAAGTTACAATAATGTTAATTATCTGGACCATAATGTTCAGGCAGTCATTGATAAAAATCGGAAAAAGTAGCTGAAAGTTTGACAAATCTGTTTTGAAGGATTTTTTTGTGAATCATTGTATAAGTTCTTGAAATAAAGTCTCACATCAAACTTTTCGATCGCCCCACGTAATTTGTCATCTGTTTCCTCTGCCCTTGCCAACTTGTTTATCATAGCAGTTGCTTTGCCTTACTAAATAATTTTAGTATGATATTTTATTCAAATTAACGCGTTGTATATTGTTTTAGAATTTTTTTTATAGCCTAATATTAAATATTTTGGCTCTGCCATATGAGGTTTTTTGGTGCTCAGACAAATTTGTGGTCTAGCAATGATGACTACTTGCCATATTTCAAATATATAGATATAGATATATAAATACAGTAACGTGCAAAAGTATCCTACCGGTTGTATCATCTAAACGTACATAATAATAACTCCTTAAATTTTCC
>CAJVPI010001186.1:0-15561 GCA_910592345.1 Paraglomus brasilianum
AAAAATCTTACCAGAAAAGGTAATCATGGGTTAGCGCGAAATATTAATTCGGAAAAGATGTTCGCAAACGGCGAATGGAATGGTATAATCGACATATCAGGGTAAGACCGTGTATCAAGTGATGAAGATGAAAATTTACTATACGTTAATATGCATTTCTTGTGGATTTTCATCGTATTAGAAACCATACAAGCACACAGTAAAAGACGTATAGTTTTGTTAATCTCAACTAGAGCTTGAGTTATGAGGGGCTTCACTCCCTTTACTTTGTGATTGCGTCCGTCTCTAGCTAGAACTTGAAATTTTAAAAGCGGCCTGTCTTGTAGTTTAGTGTAATAGTTGGATTATTAGATGTTTGATAGTCAGAATAAATTTTTGCCATAATTTACATGTCTAATGCGAGTGCTAAAATGGTATTGAGAGTTAGATGGACAGATGTCCTATTTATTAAGAGTAGCATTGTCAGATTGGAATTATTCTGCTTCAATCCTGACTTACTACTATGTCAAGTTTGTTGTAGCATTACCTAACCGTACAAGAAATATAGTGGGCCGAAAAAATGTTTGTCGGGAAGCCACTGTTTATATATAAATTTGGTAAACAATATATAATATATCGCCTTACAACATAATAATTAGATCGTTTTGTTTATGAAATCCCAAAACTATATGATAACCAAGTGAATCAGTCATTGCCGAAATTCGGTTGTAATTTTTTTTCTGTTAGTAAAACCGAATCTTGAGAATGTTATACCAGTTTCAGTGGTACACCAGTCTCGAGTGTTGTCGCTTACCTTCATGCCACTCTACAGCAACGAATTTCCCCTAAAAATAACGTGAGAACATTTTATTAATGTAAAATTCGAAAACAAAATTTTTTTTGCATACACAACCAATAAATGGAGTAGATTATTCTGTTCACGACTAATAGCGTTTAAAAATAAATTCCTTGTCTACCTCTAAAAACTTAAAAATTTCCCAATTTAGTTAGTATAAGCATTGGAAAAATAGCCTAACAACTTTGAATCAAAGTTTCTGGAAGCGTTGTTAACAGAAACTTGCGAATGACATCACATAAAGCTGAAATAATGGAGTCCCCGTCACGTTTGACCTCAGTGATTTTCGTAAATGCGATTATGGTGAGCGGTTGGTTTATAAGCGGAGTAAAAGCTCAGATTTTTGACAAACCATTTGGAATTTTGTTAAGTTAACCATTTTCCACGTTTACTCTCATACTGCGCCCTCCAACCCATATCTAGCTTTTATAGTCACTAAGTGTGTCATATCAGCTTTATTATTTGGTGATAGAAAGATTTAGCCGCTTGAACATCGATAGCATGCCGCGGCAGTTGTCGAACGAAAAAAGATCAGACGACTTGTGTCAAAGTGAAAATGAGTTAATTTTTGAGACTTCATATCAATAATACCTATTACAACCGAAAAGACAAGCATGACTTGATGTTCTAACTTGTAACTAGATATGAGGTTTCGCCCTTTGCTGACATCGAGATTTGGAAAAACTGAGCTTATTTACATTATGCTTGTCTTGGGCTGTGCGTGTGTGTTACTAATCTATGTGACACAATATATCAATGGGCGGAACTTCAAGCCAAGATAGTAATAGCAACGATGACATCAATTTCCGCTGATAAAGAATGGCTAGATAAGAGTATTGAAAGTGAATGGCTTAATCGAAAAAGATTGCATAGGCCATGGTGCATTTGGTGTAGTTTTCAAAGCAACAGTAGCAACATCGGGCATCACTGTTGCTTACAAGTTGATCATACATTCGGACGAAAGCGAGTTCTTTAAAGACTTTGTAAACGAGGTTTGTAATAAAGCATGACTAAACTGCCTGCTAGGTCTATGAAACTATGGTCTTATATGATATTCGTTTTGTATGACCCATATTCTAGCTCAAGATCCATCGTAGAGTAGATGACCATCCCAATATAATTCGATTCCTTGGCATTAGCAAAGGTAACGATGAAAGATTCAATATGTTAGAAAATAGGCATGAATATAATACTTTTCGACCTTTCAATAGATACCCAGGAAAGATACTTGATGGTCTTCGATTATGCCGACAATGGTTCATTAAGGAAATACTTATCGACACCAGGTATCAAACTGGATTGGCCTGTGAACTGTCAACTCGGGTTGGATATTATTAATGGATTGAGATATATTCATAGAGTAGGAATCTTGCATAAAGATTTAGTAAGTGTATTCCTCATTAATACGATTTTGTTTAAGAGATTGTATATTGAAATATTGCTTCTCAATGTTATCACAAGTCTTCGAACAACGTATTAATTCATGGGAAAACGGCTAAGATTACGGATTTTGGAACATCTGAAAAAATATTACTACGAAAGACTGGCTCAGATCACCGAGGAACTCATGCTTACATTGATCCTAAATGCTTTAATGACATTGATAGTAGACGAGATGAAAAGTCTGATGTTTTTAGCTATGGGATTATTCTATGGGAAATATCCAGTAGAAAATATCCATGCAGTGAATTCAAGACCAACATGGATATTCAAGTATACAGGCTGAAAGATGGTCGACATGATGCAGTTCCAGGCACACCAAAGGAGTATAAAAGTTTATATACTGAATGCTGGGACAGCAATCCAGAAAAACGACCAACTAGTGAAGAATGCTATCACAGATTAAGAAATATAATGGGAAACCTGAACCAGTTACCAGAATGGGATACTAACCAAGATGAAGAGAAGATTATAGATCACACTCTTTCTAATGAGTTGTTCATGTTATACAACAAGTTACAGTTTAAAGGGAAATCTATTGAACAAATAGCTGATTATATCAAAAACTGGCTGATAGAAAATAATGATAAGCAAAAACATTCATTGGCAACATTAAAGGTTCATACTGATTGTAGACAATGTTTTTTACTGATTGGGTTCTTCTATGCACATGGAATAGAAACAGAAACAGATCTTGGACAAGCTGTTCAATGGTATCAACAATCAGCAAAGACAGGCAATGCTGCAGCACTATGTAGTCTTGGTGCTTGTTATGAGTATGGGACAGGAGTGGAAAAGAATATTCAAAAAGCAGTTGAGTTGTATCAAATAGCAGCTGAACAAGGATATTCCAGGGCACAAAATAGTCTTGGTAATTGCTATAGAAATGGGACAGGTGTGGAAAAGAATATTCAAAAAGCAGTTGTGCTGTATCAGAAAGCAGCTGAACAAGGATATGCCATAGCACAATGTTATCTTGGTGTTTGCTGTGAGAATGGGACAGGAGTAGAAAAGAATATTCAAAAAGCAGTTGAATTGTATCAAAAAGCAGCTAAACAAGGAGATGTCATGGCACAGAGTAATCTTGGTAATTGCTATTGGAATGGAATAGGAGTAGAAAAGAATATTCAAAAAGCAGTTGAGCTATATCAGAAAGCAGCTGAACAAGGATATGATGTAGCACAATGTAATTTTGGTATTTGTTATAAATATGGGACAGGAGTGGAAAAGAATGTTCAAAAAGCAGTTGAGCTTTATCAGAAAGCAACTGAACAGGGATATGATGTAGCACAATATACTCTTGGTCGTTGCTATGAGAATGGGACAGGAGTGGAAAAAAATATTCAAAAAGCAATTGAGTTATATCAGAAAGCAACTGAACAAGGATATGCCAAGGCACAGAATAGTCTTGGTAATTGCTATTGGTATGGGACAACAGTAGAAAAAAATGTCCACAAAGCAGTTCAATTATATCAGAAAGCAGCTGAGCAAGGATATGATGTAGCACAATATAAACTTGGTGTTTGCTATAACAATGGGAGAGGTGTGGAAAAGAATATTCAAAAAGCAGTTGAGCTGTATCAGAAAGCAGCTGAACAAGGATATGCCAGGGCACAGGATAGTCTTGGTAATTGCTATTGGTATGGTACAGGTATTGAAAGGAATATTCAAAGAGCAATTGACCTGTATCAGAAAGCAACTGAACAAGGATATGCCAAGGCACAATATAATCTTGGTGTTTGCTATGAGAATGGGACAGGAGTGGAAAAGAATATTCAAAAAGCAGTTGAGCTGTATCAGAAAGCAGCTGAACAAGGAGATGCCATGTCACAGAATAGTCTTGGTAATTGTTATAAGAATGGGGCAGGAGTAGAAAAGAATATTCAAAAGGCAGCTGAGCTGTATCAGAAAGCTGCTGAACAAGGATATGATGTGGCACAATATAACCTTAACTTTCTCAATTTTGTGTTTGATCAGAATTAGTAGAACAACATCTGGTATGTTCTTTTGATTTACCTTTATATTTGCAGTATAGACTGTTCCACAACTGCCAGATATAATAACTTTTATTCCTTTAATGTCACTATTACTATAATGCATGTGCCTTATTATTATGTTTTCCATTCTTTGTTTAAAATTATCAAATAATGCTCATAAAACACTATATAATAGTCTTCTGCTGATAGATTTTGAGTTACTATTACAGGGGTTTGCACAAAATTCTCTTGTATAATTTATACCAATTGTATAATACAATTAATTGTGTTTTGAAACTGTTATCTTTCTTATTGTTTACATTTTGTGTTGCTTGCTAACCTTTTAAAAATGACTTCAAGCATACTAGTCAGGGGCTGCCAAGCATTTCTTGAAAACTAAGCTCCTGAAACTATAGACTGATTTGCGACTTTAAATTTTATTAAATCTTTGGGCCATCGTTAATCAAAGTGAGAAAATGCATACAGTCAACTGCCGATAATTCGACCCCACGATAATCCGACTTTCCTCCAATTCGATCGTCTTGAGTAAGACCCGATTTTTCATATAATTTTCTTCCTTTTATTCGATCGAACTTATAAATTTTCGTTAATTCGATCGCTTAAATAATCTCTATTAAGCTAGTGCATATAAATAATACTATAATTACATTTGCTAATTCGACCACAGTCAAATCATTTCCATATATGAGTTAATTGATTGAATTCTGCCGATTTACAGTGAACTACTGTCTATAGTCACAAACAATTCGTGCCAAAACCATTTCATATGAAAATCACATTGCCCAGAGAACAAAGTTCATGTCGTTTCAAAGAACTTGCGTTATTGAAACAAATTTGTCCTTTAAATTCCAATTATTAATTGTTTCTTCAATTGCGTTCCGGACGTTGACAGCCCGATAATTCACGAAATGTCCAATGTTATGTCATTTAAAAAAAAGTCATGTGGCTGTTATTCCAATAATCTCTTACACGCACGCTCTTGAAGTCTACAGGTCAGCTGTTAATGAGTATCAAATTTCTCAACAGAATTAATTCTTCAAAATACTTGACTTAAACGTCTTATCGCAATGGACTCGGAATTGCGGGGTTCAAGTGACTAATGAATTGTCGAAACAGCTTCATTTACAAGATTTAACGGGAGTCTAGCGGGAATTATCCATCTATACATTCTATGAATGTGAGACTGCTTCTTTGAGGAGAGTATCCCCATTTTTCCCCCTAAGTATAAGCACAGACCAAATATTAATATTTATTTGTTGTATAGCATGCGGACCTCCCTTTCCAGGTGGAAAGATATTATGCTTTGTCGTACGTTGATCCATGTCTTTCCATCTCACTGATAAGTGTGCAAACCGCTCGATATCAAAAAAATTCCACGTCCATGACTTTTTTCTTTTCTTATTGTTGTTTGTATTGCTTGCTGAAATTTGTGTCACTTTGTAAACATTCTGCTGTTGAGTTCCAAGAGTCTAATGTATTTCTTAAAGGTTGTTTATTAGTATGTGACATTGGAGAAAGTAGAGAGAATGGCTGTGGGGAGGGGGGTTTTTTTGATATTGACGAGAATAGTATGCAAGATATCTGAAAGAGACCGAGTACAATGCGTCAGAACGAGGTATATTTCAAAAATGGGAATGATAGTACATAGTGAAACTCGATAAGTCGAACACTCGACGAGATATATAAACTCTTGTTAAGCTGTAAGTCGGACAACCTCTCCAGACAGATACTAGTAATGACTTTCGATAAGTCGGATTCACGTGATTACACAAAAATCGGCAGGCTATTTTAGTAGAGATTGTCCAATAACATTTTGTTATCTTCATTAGCCAAATCATTTTTGCTATTTGATGATTTAGGCATTCTTGTAATTTAAAGAAAATGTTTATACCTTGTTATGTCATTAATAATTTTGATATTTCATTTGACGATTTAGAAAGACGTCCTTGTAATTTAAATAATTGTTTATACGTTTTATATCATTGATGATTGTATTTAGAAAAAGACGTTCTTGTAATGTATTATACGTCATAGTGATATTCATTGATGTACGATTATTTGCATTTGAAAACAGCGTGTTTATTTATTTCAGAAAATGTATAAAAAGGCTACTGTCCCAACCTTCAGAATTTTTAAACAAGCAATAGTAATAGTAATATCTGTTTATTAAATAAAATTTACGTTATTGAATAACGGTCAACTCTTGATAAATGCACTCTCCCAAACTGTACACTCTCCTTACTTCAAATTCCCAACCCCGGGAATTAGTGACAAATGCACATTCTCCTTATTCTGCAACATGCAACGGATTTCACAATCTCAAGGGTTATTATAATATGAAAGTAATCTCCGTAAATGCACGCACGTTAACGTGACCCGATCAGGCATAATTTTACAAACTTGCATTGTGACATCAGGCAAGATATTTAGTGAATTAATCGTGATACTTAAATCAGGCAGGTCATGTAACTGAGACACTAAACATAATCAACGAATAAATTTTAAATACCGTAAAAACTATTAAGAAGATACATTCGCGTAGTCATCATTTTAACTAATAGCTAGCATGATAATTGTATTAAAACCCCCCGTCTTTCAATAAATGCCATACTTTTGTCATGCCTCAAAAGTAAGATTATTTCAAAAATATGAGCTTTATCTGTATATTCACGATAAAGAGAAAAAATGAACAGAACTGTTAATAGGGTTGGAAAGTCGGAGTTAATGAATCTACAAAAGAACAGATGACATGGCAAACATTCTATATTAGAGAACGAAAAGCCAATATGATGCAACAGACAAGCATAGATCAGTATTTTACGCAAGTACAATACAACATATCTTTATTCCAATACAAACTCTCTAATTATGCACGCTCTCAAATTTTCAGTTCCGAGGGCGTGCATTTAGGGAGAGTTGACTGCATAACATTAAAGGAAATTGTGTTATGATGAATCCTATTGGTCCCTCGATAACTCGGATTCCTCGCCCCGTGTCCGACTTACCGAGTTTCACTATGTATATATTTCAAAAAAGGGAATATTCGAGTGAAAACCAGGAATGTTCGGTTTTTTTTCTGAATGTTAGTTCCACTTGTGTGCGTGTGTTACTAATCTATGTGACACAGTTAATATCAATGGGCGGAACTTCAAGCCGACAGTAATAGCAACGATGACATCGATTGCCTCTGACAAGGATTGGTTAGAAAGGAGTCTTGAAAGCCAATACATTCGATTCTATCCTTATGATGGTTTAATCGATAAAGACTGTATAGGCCATGGCGCATTCGGTGTGGTTTTCAAAGCAACAGTAGCAACATCGGGCATCACTGTTGCTTACAAGTTGATCATACATCCTGATCCTGATGAAGGCGAGTTCTTTAAAGACTTTGTAAACGAGGTTTGTAATAATGCATGACTGAACTACCTGTTAGGTCTATGAACTGTGGTTCTTATATATTGTTCGTTTGGTGACCTATTCCAGCTCAAGATCCATCGTAGTGTAGATGACCATCCCAACGTAATTCGATTCCTTGGCATTAGCAAAGGTAACGGTGAAAAGATTCATGTGTTAGAGAATAAGCATAAATATAATAATAATACTTTTTCGACCTTTCAATAGATATCAGAGGAAGATACTTGATGGTCTTCGATTATGCCGACAATGGTTCATTAAGAAAATACTTATCGACGCCAGGTATCAAACTGGATTGGTCTGCAAACTGTCAACTCGGGTTGGATATTATTAACGGATTGAGATATATTCATAGAGTAGGAATCTTGCATAAAGATTTAGTAAGTGTATTTCTTATTAATACGATCTCCTTTAACGTCGATTGTATATTGACAGATTACTTCTCAATGTTTATCAAAGTCTTCGAACAATGTATTAATTTATGGGAAAACGGCTAAGATCACGGATTTTGGAACATCTGAAAAATTATTACTGCGAAAGACTCGCTCAGATCACCGAGGAACTTATGCATACCTTGATCCTAAATGCTTTGATGACAATGATAGTAAACGAGATGAGAAATCTGATATCTTTAGCCTTGGGATTGTTCTATGGGAAATATCTAGCAGAGAATATCCATGCAGAGAACTCAATACTGACTTTGACATTCGGCTTTATAGACTGAAAGATGGTCGACATGATGTAGTTCCAGGCACACCAAAGGGGTATAAAAGTTTATATACTGAATGCTGGGACAGTGATCCAGAAAAACGACCAACTAGTGAAGACTGCTATCATAGATTAAAGAATATAATGGAAAACCTGAACCAGTTACCAGAATGTGATATTAACCAAGATGAAGAGAAGATTATAGATCACACTTTTTCTAATGAGTTATTCATGTTATACAACAAATTACAGTTTAAAGGGAAATCTATCAAACAGATAGCTGATTATATCAAAAATTGGCTAATAGAAAATAATGATATAGATAAAAAAAAACATTCATTAGCAACATTAAAAGCTCATACTGATTGTGGACAATGTTTTTTGCTGATTGGGTTTTTCTATGCACATGGAATTGAAATAGAAACAGATCTTGGACAAGCTATTCAATGGTATCAACAATCAGCAAAGGCAGGAAATGCTGCAGCACAATGTAGTCTTGGTCTTTGTTATGATAATGGGACAGGGATGGAAAAAAATGTACACAAAGCAATTCAATTATATCAGAAAGCAGCTGAGCAAAGATATGCCAGGGCACAGAACAATTTTGGTAATTGTTATAGGAAAGGAACAGGAGTGGAAAAGAATATTCAAAAAGCAGTAGAGCTATATCAAAAAGCTGCTGAACAAGGATATGCCATAGCACAATGCAATCTTGGTGTTTGCTATAACAATGGGACAGGAGTAGGAAGGAATATTCAAAAAGCAGTTCAATTATATCAGAAAGCAGCTGAACAAGGATATGATGTAGCACAATATAATCTTGGTGTTTGCTATAACAATGGGGCAGGAGTGGAAAAGAATATTCAGAAAGCAGTTGAGCTGTATCAGAAAGCAGCTGAACAAGGATATGCCAAGGCACAGAATAGTCTTGGTAATTGTTATTGGTATGGGATAAGAGTGGAAAAAAATATTCAGAAAGCAGTTCAATTATATCAGAAAGCAGCTGAGCAAGGATATGCCATAGCACAATGTAATCTTGGTGTTTGCTATAACAATGGGACTGTAGTGGAGAGAAATATTCAAAAGGCAGTTCAATTATATCAGAAAGCAGTTGAACAAGGATATGATGTAGCACAATATAATCTTGGTGTTTGCTATAACAATGGGACAGGAATAGAAAAGAATATTCAAAAAGCCATTGAGCTATATCAGAAAGCAGCTGAACAAGGATATGTTAGGGCACAGAATAGTCTTGGTATTTGCTATGAGAATGGGACAGGAGTGGAAAAGAATATTCAAAAAGCAGTTGAGTTGTATCAAAAAGCAGCTGAACAAGGATATGCCATAGCACAATGTAATCTTGCTGTTTGTTGTGAGAATGGGACAGGTGTGGAAAAGAATATTCAGAAAGCAATTGAGTTGTATCGGAGAGCAGCTGAACAAGGATATGATGTAGCACAATATAATCTTGGTGTTTGCTATAGTAGTGGGACAGGAGTGGAAAAGAATATTCAGAAAGTAGTTGAGCTGTATCAGAAAGCAGCTGACCAAGGATATGCCAGGGCACAGAATAGTCTTGGTGATTGTTATAGGAATGGGACAGGTGTGAAAAAGAACATCCAGAAAGCAGTTGAGTTGTATCATAAAGCAGCTGAACAGGGATATGCCATAGCACAATGTTATATTGGTGTTTGCTTTGAGAATGGGACAGGAATAGAAAAGAATATTCAAAAAGCAGTTGAAATGTATCAGAAAGCAGCCAATCAAGGATATGCCAGGGCACAGAATAATCTTGGTGTTTGCTATGAGTATGGGACAGGAGTGGAAAAGAATATTCAAAAAGCAGTTGGGCTGTATCAGAAAGCAGCTAACCAAGGATATGCCAGGGCACAAAATAAGCTTGGTGTTTGCTATGAGCATGGGACAGGAGTGGAAAAAAATATTCAAAAAGCAGTTAAGTTGTATCAAAAAGCAGCTAAACAAGGATATGATGTAGCACAATATAATCTTGGTGTTTGCTATAACAATGGGACAGGAGTAGAAATGAATATTCAAAAAGCAGTTCAATTATATCAGAAAGCAGCTGAACAAGGATATTCCAGAGCACAGAATAGTCTTGCTAATTGCTATTGGTATGGGACAACAGTAGAAAAAAATATCCACAAAGCAGTTCAACTATATCAAAAATCAGCTGAGCAAGGATATGCCATAGCACAATATAGTCTTGGTAATTGCTATAGGAATGGGACAGGAGTGGAAAAGAATATTCAGAAAGCAGTTGAGCTGTATCAAAAAGCAGCTGAACAAGGATATGCCATAGCACAATGTGATCTAGGTGTTTGCTATAACTATGGGACAGGAGTGGAAAGGAATATTCAAAAAGCAGTTGAGCTGTATCAAAAAGCAGCAAAACAAGGATATGCAAGGGCACAGAATAGTCTTGCTAATTGCTATTGGTATGGGGTAGGAGTGGAAAAGAATATTCAAAAAGTTGTTGAGCTATATCAGAAAGCAGCTAAACAAGGATATTATGTAGCACAATATAATCTTGGTGTTTGTTATAACAATGGGACAGGAGTGGAAAAGAATATTCAGAAAGCAGTTGAGCTGTATCAAAAAGCTGCTGAACAAGGATATGCCAAGGCACAGAATAGTCTTGGTGATTGTTATAGGAATGGGACAGGTGTGGAAAAGAATATTCAGAAAGCAATTGAGCTGTATCAGAAAGCAGTTGAACAAGGATATGATGTAGCACAATATAACCTTAGCCTGCTTAGTAATAATTCTGGTGTTTGATTAGAATTGTTAAACCATTTGAGAAGTTCTTGTATGGTATATGCTTTTCTGGTTTACCTTTATATTTTCTTCCATAACCACCAGTTAATTTCTTCAATGTCACTATAATGCATATGCCTTATTATATATTATTATGTGGCTATTTTTTGTTTAAAGTTGTCCAATAAATATTGTTCCATACATCATAATGAAACACTAATAATAATCTCTGTAGATAGATCTATTGTTATATCAATAATTTAAACAATATATGGTGTCAATATCTCTGGACAAGCAGAGATCAGTGTTTGTAAAGTAGATACAAATTGAATATGTTATATTAGATAGTGTCATAAATAACTCAGTTTTTTGAAAACACCTCTGTGTCAATGCGATCTTTTTATCGAATTTGCTTGCTAGAAACTATTTATATTATGTGACTCAAAAGTCTATGTGGTTCACTAAACATTATATCTTAACATTATAGTCAATAATTCGGACACTTTTATTCGACACTTTTATGGTCGTACAGCATATTCTGAATATGGTCCGATCTTCATCAATATAACCAACACAAATTCCGGACGTCTTTCGTTTAAACAAGAACCCACTTTTGCCTAAACTACACTATTTTGAGCTTGTAGCCAAAATCATTCGTATTATTTCAGTTACTGGTAAATGTTATTATTTGTATTAGAGATTGTTTCTATCTTGGTAAATAAATCGGATAATCAGTGTTAGAGCTTGTTCGCTGAAAGTGACCATTCGATCTGCTAATAGTAATGTTTCATTGGAATTAATTTAACAGCTGAATATCAGTTCTGTGTTTCTGTCGTTGTTAAGTAGATCAGGCCATTCCTTGGTATGACAGTAAACAGTGTTCGCATCGTTTATTAATATTTCTATCGTTGTAAGTGAATCAGACCATTCCTTGGTATGACATTAAACAATGTTTACGTTGT
Source organism: Paraglomus brasilianum (assembly GCA_910592345.1). NCBI lineage: Eukaryota > Fungi > Glomeromycota > Glomeromycetes > Paraglomerales > Paraglomeraceae > Paraglomus > Paraglomus brasilianum. The sequence goes on from CAJVPI010001186.1 coordinate 12,132, forward strand.
CTGTTAGCAGTCGTATGATGTTTATTATAGTGAATCATACTACAATACCGTCGCCGCTACTCTTATTATTATCAAGATATTTTTCTCTAACTAATTAATGCACATATTACTTAATGTTTGAATAACGCTTATGGTGAAAGTTTTTCCTTGGAGCTTGTACAGACCAACTATTACATGGCTTAGAAAACCTTTACTATCTACTTTATAGCTTTAATTAGAATGTCAGTAATGCTCTTCTTATTATTGAGTCCGGAATTTGTCCTGGTTAAATTGATGAAGATCAACCCATATTCAGAATATGCTGTACAACCATAAAAAAGTGTCGGATAAAAGTGTCTGAATTATTGACTATAATTATCTTAACGAAAAAAACTGTACTAGTTTTAGTACATTATTCCAAAATTGTAACCAAAAATACATAATTGTTTATTTGTTTAAAACTGTATTAAAAACAACTAGGACAAAGTTTTCATCCAATTGTTTAATATGCAACGAATTAACGGTTTAATTGCCCATAGGCTCTCGATTTCTTTGATATTTGTGACAATGGTAAATTTATAGAAACATTGTCATCCTTGTCATTACGATTGCATTTACGCAATCACTGGTTATGGTGACTGTGATTGCATCGAGAACAAGTAGTGCAAGAGTGCGTCAATAGCATAATATATGCTAACAAAGAAAATCAACTTAATGCGATTGTGAAAGCAAGCAAAGCTTGTGATGTCCTTAATTCACGAAAGCTTTTATTGTTACAACGCGTTGTTTAGCTTGTAGCTCTTGCGTTTCTCTCCTCTGTCTCTCTCTCAAATCAGATACTAAATCTAATTCATCGTCCTTAGTACTATCATCTTCATCTGGTTTATATTAATATAGTTCTTCCGCAAGGCGAGAACTTAGTCTATGGGTCTTCTCGCCTTGGTCTTTTTTCAACTAACCACAATAGGCGGAAAACCATTTAAAAACATTAAATGTGATAATTTATAGGTAAAAAGAAGTTTAGATTATAAAAAACAATTAAACACTTCCTAAAAAAGGCATAAAAGAGGGGATTAAAAAACAGAGGAAAACAAAAAGAAAAATACAGTCTTTTTAGAACTAATTGCGTTGTTGGTATTTAATTCGGAAAACAGAAACAAATTGCCATGTGCGTTTATACAAATGATAACAATAGCACATGATAAAACAGCAAAGTTATCGCTCACAAGATAATGTTACCTTCATACCCCATCATATCACCCCCCCAATGCTGGCATTTTGTGAATAGAAATCACTATAACTGGCATTATGTTACATTAGTTTGTAACAGAGAATAATTTAATTTATTTATACGTAACCAGAAATTTATATTGGGTCTGGTTCATTTCCCCGACAATCACTCCCTGACAGTTTATTTCCCGGAAATTAACTACCAAAAAAGGATAATTTCGAAATAATGTTGGTGAATATTTGTCGGGCAAATAAACCAGACCTGTAATCAGTAATCAGTAATAATGGGGTGCTGGATAATAGATAGCAAAAAAGCTTTAAGATGGAAATAATCGCAGCTGTCTTTTATTTATAACTTTGAGCTAGTATTTGAGTTGATAATAAAACTGTAATTAATTTCTATTTCATACTTTATTTATTTTTTTCATTGGTGTTTTTCTTGATAAACTGATAAATTTACTATCAATGCGAACAGTTTGTTGGTTAAAGCTATTTATTAATTGAGAAATGAAGGAGTGGGCTTAATTTGAATTGTGTGTCGTGCGCTTACAATTTGGCGAAGAATAGGCTATGGAAACCGTTCTTGAACAATTGTTGTTTACAAGATAACACACTCACGAATGTCGCAGTATAATTGCTGTAGATGGTGAGATAACTAATTTTTAGACGTTCATGTTTTCGTACCAAAAAAAAGCACGCTTTACATAAACTCGTCCAATTCCCTAATGCAATAATTTTACGAATATTACCGCCATCGTATCTGTCACCGGAAGCCCACATATATAGCAGAAACCACTCATTACATCATCATATGGCGTTGCCGCTTCTCGGTAAGTAAAAAGCGTACCACTACCAACAACATTTTATGCAGAGTCAACAATGCTGCTTCTCAACTCATGCAATATATGAATTGAATGACGCATTATTGAACGAAACTTATGCCGGTTAAACCTGTTGAAGATAAGTCACACAGCTCAAAAGGCGGCCGAGAACTGATAAAAAAAGCCACGGTGAAGAAAGTAAATTTTCAAACAATTTTATATAACAATTCTATCTCTTTCTGACGGTTCTGTTTCCGTCGACTCTGAGGCGATACGGAATTTATTAAGTTTGTGAAAAGGAATAAACAGCTTGAACATTTGCTTCTATTTTTGTTGTTTTAACATGTAAGCAGGTGGCAAAACTGCATAATATACGATTACAACATTTCCTAAGGCCAAGGTTTTAGTTCTTCAATATGTTTAGTAGTCGTTGTCATAAGGTATTGTCAAGAAAATACTTATTACCTTTAAATCCAGTCTAACGCGGTAATATATTAACAATAACGCACGCATGAACAGGAGCATGCAGCAAATAGTACTACATTGCTAAACAACGCAAAAATTAGCTGATTATTCTTCTGTTAAATCTGTATATCAAAAAATTATTTAAAAACATCAACATATGCATTTACTGATACCTTGACAAAGTAGCATTGATATTAAAATAAGACACATGAACAATGCTGGCAGTAACTTTACCATGAAAAAATGAGTTTCGTTGAGGTTTCCTTCACTTCTTTGTTTATAAGTAACAAATAATATATGAATATTGCGTCGCGAGGAATTACAACTAGACGTCTTTTATGTGTGTTTGTATGGTCTCTAATACGGTGAAAATCCACAAAGAATGCATACTAATACGTAAAAGACGTAAAAATTTGCGAGAGCCAATCACATTCAAAAAAATTTTCCTGCAGATTATTCTAAAATCGATTTCCGTATTGAGTAAAAGTCGTATTACAGTATTACTGCATCAATTAGTGTGTGTGTGTTACAATCACCGATGATATAATATGTTGCAGAACTTCAGGTCAACAGTAATAACGATGACATCAATTTCCGCTGACAAAGAATGGCTAGAAAAGAGTATTGAAAGTGAACATATTCGATTTTATCCTTATAATGGCTTAATTGATAAAGACTGCATAGGCCACGGTGCATTTGGTGTAGTTTTCAAAGCAACAGTAGCAACATCGGGCATCACTGTTGCTTACAAGATGTTCAAATATTGGGACGAAGACGAGTTTTTTAAATGCTTCGTAAAGGAGGTTTGTAATTGTGCATAGTGAGAATTGCATCAGAGTCTGTGAAACTATAGTCTTATATGTTGTTCGTTTTGTATGACCCATATTCTAGCTCAAGATCCATCGCACAGTAGATGACCATCCCAACATAACCCG
>CAJVPI010001187.1:0-15499 GCA_910592345.1 Paraglomus brasilianum
CTCAAATTCTGCTAGACGGATTTCAGTGTCAGTACTAGTACTGGAGATATATTGTGTGGTTTGGACAGAGAATATTGCTGTATTATTACAAGTTTGTGTTGGCGCTCGATCGTTCGTATCGACAAGCATTTTGTTTCGATAATTTTCGTCATTCCGCATGATTTCTCCTCGTACTTGCTGCACCTGCTTCAAATGGTTCTCATATACATGTATTATGCTATATTACTGTAAGATATTTAGACCGACACCCAGATCCTATTAGGCAGTAATGACCACTGCCAACCAATGAGATAGTATAGATAATGCTAATGCTACCGAAACGTATGCTCGTTTTTTTTCAGTAGGATCGTTGTTAATAGGGCCCAAATTAATTAGTGGAGCGGCTGCATCTAACTCAACTCATTGTCTGAATTTTTGCCTACTGTTTTTCCTTTAATCATTCTTACGAGAGTGACTGACAAGCGTCCAGATGCACGGGGACTTTATTATGATATTTACAAGCTTATTCATGGAGGTATTTCTAACAGCAACGCATGGAATGCCGTTTATCATATGATGTAAAACCCTTATCACGCCTCGAGAAGGAGAGTAAATATTCTAGTAAGCTCTTACCTACAGGAGAATTACCTAAACCAAGAAATAGGGATTCAGCTGCAGGTATGGTTACATGTTGGTACAAATAAAGTCAATTTACAATATTAACACCGTGCATTTCTTATAATTTAGAGACTCAAACTCTTTTTTGAATAAACTTGTAATTCAACGGGCTTATTTACAGTTATACGAGTTTTATTCAAAGGTTTGAATTATATACGATGTGCTTCCACGTATGTCAATATGGTTGAGTTAACAAAATCTCCGGTAGCACATGATCCACATCCGATGACATTTCAGCAAGCGAGTCCAGTGATAACTCCTTCGACTACTGGAATTGTATGGGCGTTGGTAATATGTGCCCATGATGATATTTTGTAAATGCCTAACGAGTATTGTAGAGCGACTGTGTTTCCTATCTACCATGAATAAAAGTGATTTGATCGTTAAGCAGAACACGAAATAGGCGAGTGAAGTTTAGCACTTGATATTAACAAGAACCGCACCAATATCGGCAAACTTTTTGTCTTCAAAAATCGTAAAATCATGACTTTCTGGCATGTAATTTTACTATTAAGTCTTCGTCAAAATCTTGATAAGTGAGTCACATGATAAATCTTCCTCCGCGGTCGAAAAATCCGCAGGAAACAAAATGTTGCGACAGCACAAAACGCTATAATTAGTCTATATTTAATTGTTCTTCTAGAAATAGTTAAAAGTGCGTCGCGTTTTTTCCGCGACGCTCGAAGATATATTAGTTCAAATTCCATCGTCAAAAGATCATGTTGTAATGTTGCCACATTAAATGTTGTTACGAATAAATAAAATATTACTGATCTTAGTAGTATTCTCCCGCAATGAAGGGCTAGTATAAAGAGAATAACTCGTTTCATGCTTATCTTACGAAAGCCAAATTTGTAATTTTCACGGTTTATTTACAAATGTTTACTCCTCTTCTGATTAATTAGCTATTCTTATGTGTATGTCAATTGAATTGAGTTAATAGAAATCCGGACGAGTTTAGTTTGCAGAATAGAAATAAAATTTGAGGTGACCGCACGCCATACATAGAATATCAAAAATGGGAATTGGCGCTTAATTTGCAAAAAATACAATCAATTCATTGTAGCTTTATGTAGTATGTATGGAAAATAGAGATTGCAAAATTAAAAGTTTTGAATATATCAATAAATTTCAAGGGATACCTGATACTCTTTATAGCGCAACATTCGTAAATATATTTAATCAAGACAACATTGAAAAAAAGTTATATTGCACTTTGGTAGCGTGTCATGTAATAAGAAGTAACCGTTACTTTTGAAATTGTTATTATTATTTTCATCAAGCGTGAAAAAGATTGGACATATGGTCACTGAATTTGAGAGCACAACGTGTGCTTCAGTTTGCTCTATGCCAAATTTGCCTTAAATTTCTCTATTAAAGAACAATACATGATAATAAATTCTGTATAAACAATGCTATGAATACGACTCATTTGTGAACGTGGTAATGCTGCTAAAAACTCATTGATACATGTACTATAATTATAAATTTAACTGAATATCAAACAATGACTTCGGATACACAAATTGAAGTTTTTAATTTCTTGCTCTGCTCATATAATACCCGCGCAAAAAATTATCTGTTTACGTATACTAAACAATTCTCATCGACAATGAAAGTCTCGTTAAAAATGCATCTGCCCGGGATCGAACCGGGGACCTTGTGCGTGTGAAGCACACGTGATAACCACTACACCACAGATGCTGCAGTACAAATGGCTTGTCCTTTTTTTTATTTAAAAGCTTTTACAGAGAAAACCGAATATTTTTTTTTTACTATCGTTATTGTAACTTTGACTACATTGATAATAATGATATAACGCTAATTCTCAGTAATTCCAAAAATCTTCTTCATCTTCCTCTTCAACCCCCACTTCTCCTCTCTGTGCAAACCATTTGTTAGCTACCTTATCAGACTTTTCAACCAGCAACAACATAGCTTTAACAAAGTCGACAAGTTTCACTAGATGAGGATCTGGTCCTAATATACTTTCAATAGTCCATTTAGGAAGCGCACCGGCACACAGATGGATATTTTCTTCAAAACTTTGGCTATGATCGAAATTTGTAATCTGTAATAAATGAAAAGTAAGTCCAATGAATATAATCCGTGGTCCTGTTTGTATTTGTTGGACGATAAAACAGAAGTATTTCGACTGATGACTAACCTCGAGGCTGTAGTGTACCTTGCCCTCACCGGTTTTACCCAATCTTTTATTCGCGTGCTGATCATCAATAGGTATATTTTCTATTCGAGAAAACTCGGCAATAAAAGGCTTGTGTAGTTTAAACTTTTGCGTTGTTCGTTTGGAAATCGAAGTGACATGAAGAAAATCTGGAATATCCTCGAATGATATTCGGCCTTTAGTCGGCGTAATAGACACTTTTTTCATAAATACGTTGAATGGCTTGATACTACTGCGGATCGACCGACGTCTAGCCACACTGAATTGAAAGTCGAATTTTCTGTGTGTATGCGTGTGGTGTGTGTGTGTGTGTGTGAGAGAGAGAGAGAAAGAGAAAGAAAGAGAGTAGTTATAGACAAGAAACATTGTTATAAATCTGCGCAAAAAACTCGTAAGTTTTGGATATCGTATAATTACCGATCAAGAACATTCCAGCAGGCGTCTGCTACGTGTTCCCATGGGAATGTCACTTTTTCCAGTTGTACACGGTTGATATTCACGCACATAACAACGGTTTCGTAATCGGCTTGTTTAGCATTGCGAGCTTTCGCGTGAATTTCAAAGTGTTCAGTGCGCTGGAACGGCTTTTCTCCGCACACTTCGCCAAGATACTCGACTAGTTTATGATCGTCATCGTACGCTGCCCTATTATAATATATGGATTAGGCTTTCCGACATTATTTTGGCTTAAGCAGGTAGTATAATACGTAAGTATTATGCATCATCAATCACCCACTTACACGTTATGGAAACAGTGTGTTACTCCTAATTGATTCTCTATCATATTTAAATCGAGGAATTCCCAGTACAAATTTTCTACATGCTGAGGAACTTTCTGGAAGATAGTTTTTCCGAGACTAAAATTGTGCAATCGAAGAGTTTGAATAATTAATAGTTATTACAAATGAAAAAATCGTTGGCAACACATGGATATATAGTTACCTTCCAAAAAATCGAATTTCTCCTTTCAAGGGGTGACAAAACTTTAGTCTGTAGTGATAATGCAAATTTAATTATAATTCCGTTTATAGTCACAATATTGTCACTAAATGAAACTTACGCCTTGCGAAATATGTCTTGCATGTGATGAAAGTTATGTTCCCGGAGCCTAATCATCTCAAACAAAAAGAAAACGTAAATTTCAGAAATTGTGTATTAGGATAATTGATCCTCATTGCATGAAACCATACCATAACTTAAATATAAACGTACGTTCGACCGGGGTTAATGTTACTCGTGGATCCACCACCAATAGTCTTTTCGTAAATAATATCCCTTAAAGTCTTCCTCATGGGGGTGCGTGAGGCATCAGCCAACCTCTCGTCCAGTGGATCAGCCGGAATCTTGGTCTCGTAAGTACTGCGAGGGGGAAAGTCGTCTTCAAAACTGTCGTCATCGGGCAGCCGTCTGGAACTACGGGGCACTACGCCATATTCATCCTCAGGCATGCCTCGAGCCCTCATTTTTCTCATAGAAGCTAATTGCTGTTTCTTGGCCTCTTTCCGAGCCGACTTTTGTTCGTCGGTCAGACGGACCCAGGCATTGTAGTCATCATCAGGACGAAGAGGTGGTTTGGGAGGAGCCGATGATTGGGGAGGAGGAGAAGGACGAACTGATGATTTGGAAGATCGCGAAGAGGAAGCTTTACTGCTCCGCGATCTTGGCTGTTTTCCTAGAGTTTGTGCTATAACGAACTTATCAGTGCCTTGTCTGGTGGCTGGTACTAGGATAAATGGCTCTCTTCTCACGTGCCTGACCACGTCTCTGAAATATTCGTGCCTTCTAAGTGGAACAAAAGCAATCTTGAACCAAACGCTCGCGTCAGGATAATGTACAAGTGGGACCGAAAGATGTTTAAATTCAGGGCGGAGCTAGGTGTTTTTAGAATGCCACATAATGTTATATAATTTATGTATGATCACAGCACGCATGATGACAGCAAAGGCATTAATTAATATATTACCGCAATCATTTCCAGCACCCTAAGCCTTTCCATGGCTTCTTCGATATCACGTCTCTTGCCTTCAGTCATTTGAATTATCTGGGAAAGGACAAAGAATTAATATTGAATGGCTTGGGTTAATCAATCGATGAGCAAATATGGACAGAGTATCGTGTTATTGCTATATACATAAAGCCGAGCTTGCAAATATTAGCCAATCTATGGTTATCCCATATATTCAACCACAAGTTTCTACAACACCAATGGATATCACCCTTACCCGCCTATCTAAAATTAAATCACCAGCGACGTTCAAAGCTCTGGATATTTCCATCCAGTAATCAATAGGCATGTTGAACTCTTTTGTCCCAAGAACAGCTTCAATATCCACAATGTCATCATTAAATCGGAAAATATCATGTGGAGAATCCTCTTCCTCCCATGTCAGATCCCTTTCGAGATTGTTCGTGCTAATAAAGAATGGAATCTCTTCATCAGTGTGGAGTTGAGGCGGTTGGAGTTGGGTAACCGGCGTGTCCTCGATTCGCGAAGGTCGTTTTGTTTTTTCGGGTATGATAAAACTTAGTGAAGCTTCTTTTGCTGACTACCAGAGGTTTTTGAAAAGTAAATTAACATACAAGTGATATAAATTATGGGAAAAACATTTGCATATATCAATCTTCTTCATTACCTTTGATACCAACAATTTTATCATTTCATCTCGCCTAAATTGCATGCGACAGATCAAGCGTTAGGGAAGCTGGTATTATGAAATCGCATGCATGAATGAGCATATTTAACCCTACGCTTTTATAACGTTTTCTTGATCATATCCCTTCAATTCAAAGTACTAGGAAGCAAAAAACATAGAAATAAACTTTGTTTAGATAAGGTCCATCATTGACACAAGTCAAATTTCAAACCATACCTGCTTTCGACTAATGAAAACGATTTCAATATGAAAATCTTCTTCTAATGCCCTGTTAACGCGAAGAGTAAAAATAATCAGTTACAAGTATTTGCGCGTCTCTTTCTCGCTCCTATCAAATGTCATACCGAAAATTCATTTTAAGCTTTTCGATTGCTTCGTCGCTCCATTTCCACACGGTGTGTATGATCAGCGTAATGCCCGGTCTGTCTGTTCAATTGGTGATCGAACGAGTCTTCAGTAATGTTAATCTAATCATTAACACGTGAATTATCATTTATAATAGAGTCCCACACATGCCTACTTCAGTGTCCATTGCTTGCTTGTAGCTTATTATCTTTAAAATGAAAAAACAGAATAAATTAAGAGAACATAATTAGTCACGGGATTGAAATGTATTGTTCACGTGTTAAAGTAACACAAGAAAATAGGAAATGCACTGAGATGTAATCGAAATCTCATAGTTCACAACGATGCCGTTAGTTGAAAAGATTCACAATCCAGAAATTAACAAGTTAATCGCAACAAGTAACTATGAACTTAAGTGGGTTCCTTCCTCGGAAATCATCGACGTAAAGTCAAGTCCAACAAACGCTATCCATTACGCTGCTCGCAAACAATATGCTAGTGAGCAGATGATAATGTTGCTATTCCTTGGAAATGATGATACATGTACGCCAACACTTGTGAGTGAGTTTGCCAGAATATACTCACTTCCAACACGCAAGTACAACAATGACTTTAATCAGTTCAGAAGATATTCTAAATGGCTCAAGTATCGCAACAAATTCATCAAAGGATTTACCAAATATGATGATAACTATTACATGGTTGCTAAGAGACACTTTTATCATTGTTATTCTCGATATGGATTCTGCTCCGCATGTGGAATACTCCGATGTAGTCCCGTGTGGTGTATCTGTGGACATAAACATTTATCAGATGGATGGACTAGCAACAATAAGCAACTCGATGAGTTTGTTAAGAAATCTCAATTACAAACAAACTCACCAAATGATGCCTATTTGGAATGGATTTCATTTGATTGTATTAATGATAGGGGAAAGCATGGCTTATATTTGCATGGACTACCTACTGATAATGATACGCAAGTTACATTAACTCCGCTTGAAATAACGGATGAGACTGATGATTCATATTATAACAAGGTGATTATCAAGTATTCGTATGAATATATCATTGTTACGATTGTTTAGCTAAATATTGATTTATGTATAATTTCAATTAGTTGTGTGATGAGCATCCAGATATTCTTACCACGAATGTTTGGGTTACCATCGGATTGACATACGATGCAGACGAACAGAAGTATTATTTAATAAAAGAATATCATGGGCGTGGAGTATGCTTGGCGTGTACATGGCGATTCGAACCCAAGATAAATACCTTCTGTTACGGGTGTAAAGCCCCAAGACCACTCGACTGGACCACAGGCAACAAGGCTTTGGATGCATTCATTACGGAATCATGGAGTAATGTTAAGCATATAAGTGATACCTATCTACAATGGCTTGAATGCTCTCTATTGGCAGACGTACAATGGATGACATCACTACGCCATGGATACACAGATATAGCATATTGGTTAGATCCAGTAATGGATAGATCGATAAAAGTGAAACTCAAGCATATAGGTGATTCTCTGACGCATGATTTTTATCAGGTAATTGTTTCACGTATAAACAATGCAAAAAATATTAAGTATTCATTGCTTGACTGTTTTAATAACTGTATTGTTGATTTAAATAGCTAATTAATGAATACCCGGAGATATTAACCCCCCAGAATAATTTGATAATTGGGATCACTCAAAAACCATCTACTCAAGCATATTATTTAGTTTCCCATCATGAAATACGTCCATTATTGGACGAAATTATACAACATTATGAATATCTACAGTATATGGAATATACAGATTTTCATGAACTCGAAGAGATTGGATCTGGTGGTTATGGAACAGTCTGTACTGCCAAATATAAGTACAGCAATACTTATATACCAGAAATTGTTGTACTCAAGCGATTTAAAAATTTTGATTGGACATCAGAATTATTTATTTCCGAGGTAAGCAGCCTTGATAGTATTAATTAAACTGGTAGTTAATTTGACTTGTATTTATTTTATTTACAGTTCAGAAATCATGCCAAGTGCTTAGAAAGCCTTCCATCTTTCCTTGAACTTTATGGAGTCGCACAAGACCCAGAAACAAAAGAGTACATTATTGTTATGCAATATGCTAACAATGGTAATCTTTTGTCTTATTTGGATCAAAACATAAACAAATTGACGTGGAAGATGAAATTACACCACTTGAATGATATTGTATGTTACCTGTATAATATTCATAAAGCGGGATTAGTGCATTGTGATCTTCATGGCGGAAACATAGTTTTGCATGATAATGGTGATAAGACAGAATCATTCATATGCGATCTTGGTCTTTCTCAATTGGCGAATTCACTTGAACAAAATAATTCAACCATTCAAGGCGTTTTACCCTTTATTGCACCGGAAGTCTTCCATAACCGTATATTTACTCAGAAATCAGACATATATTCTTTTGGTATCATTATGTATTTGATTGCTACTGGTGAACCACCTTTCAGAGATAGAGAATATGATAATGATGGACTTTTAATATGTAAAATCATGGAGGAGGGACTACGACCATCGATGCCCGTTTCGGCACCAAAGGAATATAAAAAACTCGCTGAGATGTGCTGCGATGCTGATCCTGACAGACGTCCAAGTGCGTGGGAATCCTATCACTGGATCAAAAAAATGGTAGACATTAATTATGACAGCAACATATCAGTATGGAACACCGTCTATCACAATGACGTAAAACCCTTATCACGTCTCGAAAAGGAGAGTAAATACTCTAGTAAGCCCTTACCTACTAGAAATTTGCTTAAGCCGGGAAATCGCCATAATTTGGATTCAGCTGCGGCAACAATTTGTTATAATTTACAATGTTAATACCGTCCATTTCTTATTATTTAGAGACTGGAATTCTTTTTTGAATAAACATGTAATTCACAGTTTATACAAGTTTGTTCAGCTTCTCTTCCAACTAAATACGATATGCTTTCATGCCAATATGGTTGATTTAACAAGACTCCGAAATAAAATCGTGCATTATTGTTAGTTGCCTTTGCCGGGGTAGAGCTAGTGATGAATCATCAATTCCTCGAACTGTCTCCTTTCGTGATATTGCTGCATATCCCGTAACGGCGCCAAGTTCATATCGAAATAACGTTTAGTTTGCTCATTCCTAATTTCTGGTCGACAGTCTACTAGTTGCAACAATCATAACATCCATAATGCATTCACCGTTCTCGGGTTAAGATCATTTCCAATATTTGCTCAATGTTGCGGATCGAGGTGGTATGTATTATCACCCGCCCATGGTCCACCTGCAATCTTTTCGAATGAAGTTTGGATATATTCCATGGTAAGTAAAAACTGCAAGACTAACATCATCTGTTGGCCGCCCCAAATAGACCGAGTGCATTGATGCCATTCGGGTGACAACAAGCAAGAAAATCTACACACTAGTTAAAGATGACGGAGCGAATCCGTTGTCTTTGCACTCGATGAACCGAACTGTACGTGAAGCACACTCCCAACTGCGCGATCCTCTTCCAGTTATGCCTGAACCGCCCATGTGACCGGAACCAACCGCTTTTATAACGAGTTTCGGGATGTTCTGTCTTTATAAAGCAAATTCTCGGGCTTTAAATCTATAGACAAAAAAAAGAAGAGATTAGCAAAAGACAAATAACCAAGACAAGACAATTCATAAAAACTCGATTTACCGCAAGGTACGACGTGTTGGTCGCTCTAACGTATAGTCCCATAAAGTAAGTGTGCTAACGTCTGAAGCAATTTATTCGGTTTCCAAACTCATTAATTGGCTCAAGGCTACAAAAGTTGCATTGTATTTTCCAACCTAACTTCGCTAGTATTCCAAGTTAATGGTCAGATAAATAGCTCGCCCGATATATCGATATGGAATTAGGGTGACGAATTAGGAAATCTGTGTCATGGGAACGACAAAAGAGAAAGCGAGACTAAAAGAGGTCTCATAATCAAATAATTACACCTTTAGCGTTCAATCGTAGTTGTTGACAAATAAAGAACGCAAAACTTCATAATCAAAAATAATTGACTTGGTGACAAGAAAAGATCGATAATGATGAGATTGCATTCACGTCGTTATTTAAGTATCCGGATTTGTCAAATGTACAAGAACTTTCGACGCGGTTTCTCCAGACATTTATTACCTTCATACACGTAACACGTTTTTTTATTAAAACAGTAGATTTTGCTTCATGATGTTTCCCAAACTAGCCTTACCAATAGGCTGAATAACACAACGTATAACTTGAGCGGTGCTGAATAACCAGATTTTCAAGTTGTATAAGCCGGTTCAAAGACAGCAATCAATATGATTATTACTTTATTTATCGGGTATAGCTGCAGTTATTTGATGATGAAATAAAAAAATGGTATAACGCAACAACTACGTAAAATAACTAGACTTCCCAGAAAGCTTGTCACATACTTTATTACTTAGAAAATTTTCAGTATAAAATTCTATTCTCATTTTCAAGTTTACATCTGTTTTTCATTGATAGAACCACCAAATTATTGACTGCCTCATCAGAGATTGCATCCCACTCCTCCAAATCATAAACTTTTCCAATTTTTCAATATCTTTGGGCAAATGTTTTTCGACATTGTTTTTTATTATGTGCCACATGTTTTCATATTCAGTCTGGACTATTGGATGACCCAAATCCCATTTTCGGCTATGAATTTCATGATGTATTTTGGATAAAAAGGATACCGCTATAGAAATTGTTTGCTCTAATGGCTGATGTCGTGCCGACTATTGCGGGAGAGCAGACACTTGGGATTTAGCTAGTATCGACGCAGCGTGGCGCCTTCTTCTTCTAGTTAAATGTCTAGGGTACAGTTAGTGACCTCGTCAATTCAAGGCTTTCCACTTACGAGCTTTTTTATCGTAGAATGACGCTAATCCTGGATATTTTAATTGTACTCGAGTATGTCTATCGGTTACTATCGTGGGATAAAGTCGATAGTCTCCCGTTTGGGGTACAATGGTGTATAAATCATAATAATGCGCATCTACATAACAATTAATTATCGTAATTTGCCACTCAAATCAAGAGGCAAATTATTCTTCACCGATATAGGGATTAGCGGTTTCTCAGCTATACCGATAAGTTACCAGGGAATGAATCATTAACAATGTATTTCAGAGTACGTGATATAAAAAACTACTCATTTATTTACAATAAAGGAATCGAGAGGAATTAGACATGCTAAACATGCAACTTATTGACCGACTTTCTATCTAATTGAAATCTACGCTACTTATATATCTTTTGAGCGGACTAATTAATCTATTCTTAGCAGCTAAGTCTACATTCTATCAAATTCTTTAGTATACGTTTGGATTGTACGGAAGCGTTGCTGCACTATTTCAGCACTATTTCAGCACTATTTCTATTTCAGCACTGTTTTATCACTAGTACTACTTCTCGTATTACCAATAATGAAGCCACTGACAACCCGCAACTCTACTTCGCAGCTGCGCTGGTGCTACCGCTGATCGAGGAACGCAGAAATAAAGATGGATTTTAAATATTGGTAAAAGTGGTTTCACTAGAACTTTGTCTATTAATATTAAGTGAGCGATACAGTAAATATAAATAAACACATACTTTATGAAATGGCGAACCTTCAATCAAAATAGAACACTCCTTGAGAACTTCTTTTTATAGTGAAACGTAATCGAGACAATTTCCGTTGACTAAATTATATTTTCAAACTATATTTTCGCCCATTTGCTATAATTTAATGTCAATAAAAGAAAGTTTATAAGTGTAGTTGTCTGGACAACTTTTTTTAAATTAAATGACAAGCTATTGTCACTGTGTATTGCTCTCCTCGCTTATCATATTAGAGTTGATATAACTTGGTTTTTTAAATACTATTAGTTTTCTTTTCTATTATTAATTAACATTGCCGTTATGACAAATATACTGCAGACATTTGCATCTCATAAACACTAATAATACGGTGACGTTCCGTCTGTATCATAAATTTGCTGATAATATAGATCAACATTTATGAGCCTTGAGAACTCAACACTTGTTTAAGAAATTTCAGACCAATTAGAACCAAAGTTTTGGGTAATGTTGTTAATTTTATAGAAATTTGTGCATATTGCAAAGGAAGCGTTAGATGGCAGGACAATTAAAACGACACTGGAAAATAGTTATTGAATAGTTTTTATTCAAATGTTTCGAATATCTCACTTCTGCATTAAGTGAGAAATAGCAATAGAAGTTACTATAGTTTTGCGATATTCAATTCGATAGCCTTACTTTTTGATCATAACTTAGGAGACAATGAAATTGTATTTGAAAAGATGAATTTTCGTTAGTTATCTTTGTCCATGATCATTCGCTCAAATCTACATCCACGGATACATCTATCAACCCAATTATCTTCAGAATTCTTTGTAATGGAAATAAAAATTTTATTAGAAAAGCAAATAATTCATACTCTTTTGTCATAACCGTAGTAGTGACGCGCAAACTACAGGTTTCGTCCTAAGAGGCAAATCAACTTGTCCAGGTTAGCAACTACGATTGCTAACCAAGTGCGTATACAAATTGAACAAAGGGTTGAGTATACTGTAGAATCCAACTGGCTGTTGTTTATGGAGAATTTAAATTCAAAGTCAATTTCCAATCGCTCTCCTGTGGTAATTGAGTCGACATGGATAATATATTTCGCACTTTGCATTTATGAAGATCGAGGAAGCAGTCTATTTTGTTGAGGAAGTACGTTTCAAAGAGGCGTCCGCACAATTTCTCTTTATTAAAGCAATTTTTCGTAGAAATACGGCAACCAGATACTTTGAACGAAACATATTTTTTATAACCATCAATGCGCGATAATCGGCGATAAACTACGGTTATCAAATAGACTTTTATTGAGAAAGCGAATTGTATGAAATAAATGATGATGAACTTTATAATTTGAAGAAACACATACAGTTTATGACGGCGATGTGAGTAATGCGGTAACGTTTCTAATTTTAACTGATAAGATAGACTAATAGGTTGCTGGTAACTACAAAAGTCTATTTTAATAGATTAAAGTATTGTATTTTCGAGGTCTTTATTTAGGCGCCCCCTAGTTTACTGTGCTGCTACTACCTATCAATCTAATAAATAAATAAGGCTTACAAATAAATATAATATACATAATCTCATGACATAATTCTACGTACATTCTATGTAACTATTTACAGAACGGGTTGGCATCTCTCGTAAGAGAGGAAATGGTTGGATGCTCACTGTGACAGAAAGCTCGGGGTAAAGAAGACGGCTAGATATGTTTTGGACGGCTTGGTGGTCCTTTTTCGGTAGTGTTCCAGAAACCGAAATATGTTTGTTCGATGTAATACAATAAGTAGTAGAAGAAAATTCTCTCCGAGAAAAATTTTTTATTCAAAACCATGTCATTAGTTCAAAAGGTTAATAACCCAGCAATCGATAACTTAGTGCAGTCTTCCTTAGGAAGTGAATATGGGTTAAGACTTGAATGGGTTCCTTGCTCGGAAATTACCGACATAGAGCCAACTCAAATTGACAACGTCTATTACGCTCATCGTTACAATGATAAGATAATGCTGTTATGCCTTGGAAACAACGAAGAATGTACACCAACACTAGTGAGTGAGTTTGCTAGAATATACTCGCTTCCGACACACAAGTACAATGACGCTAATCAGTTCAGAAGATATTCCGTATGGCTTAGTAAGCGCAACAGCATGATAAAAGGATTCACCAAGTCTAATGACAAGTATCGCAACAAACTCATTAAAAGATTTACCAAGTCCAAAGCTAGTTATTACATGGTTGCCGATAGAAAGTTTTACCACTGTTACTCTCGATATGGATTCTGCTCCGCATGTGGAATACTCCGATGTAGTCCCGTGTGGTGCATCTGTGGACATAAACAAGTATCAGATGGATGGACTAGCAACAGTAAGCAACTCGATGAGTTTATTAAGAAATCTCAACTACAAACAAACTCACCACATGATGCTTATTTGGAATGGATTCCATTCGATTGTATTTATGATAGGGGAGATAATGGGGCATATTTGTATGGTCTACCTACTCCTCGTGCAGATGTTAAATTGATTCCACTTGAGATAACAGACGAGACACATGATTTATATTATGCCGAGGTAAACATTTACTTATGCGTCATGTTATTGAATAGTTTAAATATTTATTGACCTATGTATAATTTCCACTAGTTATGTGATGAGCATTCAGATATTCTTACCACGGATGTTTGGATTACCATCGGATTCACATATGATGAACAGAAGTATTGTCTAATAAAAGAAAAGGATGAGAATGAATTATGTCTGGGGTGTACAGCATGGATTCGACCTAGTATAAATGCATTCTGCTATTCGTGTAAAGTACCAAGACCTCTCGATTGGACTACGGGCAACAAATCTTTGGATTCATTTATTATGGAATCGTGGCATAATACTGAGAATGAATATGATGCCTACATACAATGGATAGAGTATTCCCTATTGACTGATGTACGAGAAATGACCTCATTACGCCATGGATGCACACATATGGCAGATTGTTTAGAACGGACGGCAAATGAATGGACAAAAATACAAGCGACACTCAAAAAGATAGTTGATGAAAGGGATGATCAATTTTATCAGGTAAATTGTTTTGCGCGCATAAGCCATGCAATAGTATTACTAGCACGTGTGTATCATACGATTATTATATATTATTGTTGTTGTAACGTACTATATTTGCTTACTCAAATAGTTAACCAAGGAATACCCAGAGATATTAACACCAGATAATATTTGGATAATTGGAATCACTCAGGAGCCATCTACTCGGGAATATTATTTAGTTTTCTACCACGACATACATGCAATATTGAGCAAGTTCATACAAATTAACAAAGGTGTCAAGTACATGCAGTATAGTGACTTTTACAAACTCAAAAAGATTGGAGCTGGTGGTTACGGAACAGTTTATACTGCCACTTATAGAAAAGGACTTGTGAAAAAAACTGTTGTACTCAAACGTTTTAAGACTTTTGATGAAAGGCCGGAATTATTTATTTCCGAGGTAAGCCTTCCTTGATAGTTTAATTAAATTGATATTTAATCCGACTCTCCATTTATTTTTATTTAATAGCTCAGAAATCATGCCAAATGTTCAAATGATTTTTTCCTTAAAGTTTACGGAGTCACACAAGATTTAGAAACAAAAGAGTACATGATTGTTATGCAATATGCTAACAATGGTAGTCTTTTGTCTTATTTGAATCAAAATATTAACAAATTGACGTGGAGGATGAAATTAGAGCGTTTGAATGATATTGCAGATTATCTGTATTTTATCCATCATACAGGATTAGTGCATTGTGATCTTCATGGCGGAAACGTAGTTTTGCATGACAATACGCGTCGTGGGATACAATCATTGATATGCGATTTTGGTCTCTCACGATCAGTGAATTCACATCAACAAAATTCAACCATTCGAGGCGTTTTACCTTTTATTGCACCGGAAGTCTTCCACACTTGCAAATTTACTCAGAAATCAGATGTGTATTCTTTTGGTATCATTATGTATTTGATTGCTACTGGGGAACCACC
>CAJVPI010001188.1:0-15494 GCA_910592345.1 Paraglomus brasilianum
AAAAAAAAAAAAAAAAAAAAAAAAAAAAAAAAAAAAAAAAAAAAAAAAAAAAAAAAAAAAAAAAAAAAAAAAAAAAGCGGCCGACTCAAGACCGTAAACATTGTAATTCAAGTTTTGCAAACTCCGGATGTAACCATCAGAGAGTTGGTCCAACGTTTTCGCGAGATAATCATACTATAAAGGATGTGAGAGCTCAAGCTCGTTTTGGCTGGACCAGCACCAAATGCTAGCGTTGGTCTTAACACATTTTTCCCAACTTCGACGGAATTATAAACTCTTGGTGCCCCGAAACATAATTGAGGCAACCAAATTTTCTGATAGCCAACTAAAGTTTGTAAGATAATCACATTTTACGTTAGTATTAGTGTCGGTTACATTACTTCCCGAAAGTACAATTAATTGACTTCAAAATGATACAAAAATTATTGTGAATACGGACAGCAACGATTTTCGAAAAGAAAGATTTTCATGTTTTATTAATTAATCTGCTTTCGGGGTTCGTAAGACCTTTGCCTGGCAAACAGTCGCTGATGATAACGTTTTGCATGCTATACGTATCAAAACGACGGCGTAACGAGAACCGGAGATATCCGACCGAGCTGAAATTTTAAAAGTAATCAGACTTTGTAACAGGAAATTTCAAAGCATTTGCTCATTCCTGTCCCAAATTAGTAATATACAGTGTCGAGTCAACAATCGCGGGAGAGCAGTCGATCGTTGACCTTGGGTTTAGCTATGTTCAAATGGTGCGTGGACTTTCCTAACTTTAGTTAAATATAACGACAGTTGGCGACCTGAAACTAAACTTTACTATACTACTCACGACTTTGTGAAACTAATCCTAGACACTATTTGCCGAAAATTTGGTATCTATCTAAGGGCCTTCTCAACAGCTTTGATGCCCCGATCAAATTTGGAAACGTATACAAGTAGGGGCATCGGTTCTCAACAGCCTTTCTAAATAGAGTAATACTGTATTTAGGTTTTGGGTGACAGATAAAATTAATAGAAATTTGTGTAAATAATTCAGGTTTAAACAATAATCGTCTCGATAATTAATTATGAACTCTCGTTCCGTTATTCACGTAATTGATCCGCGGACAGCTTACTAGCTTGATCGAATCAATGCTATTCCGTTATAGCTTAAGTGAGCCGTTTATTGGAGTGTCCGGTCTAATAATCAATTATTTCGATGATGAAAGAATAAAATATGTATATTGATAATGAAGGATTTCGGGAAAATGCTACTAAGATCAGTTTTATTCGTTTTCATTCAACATAGACAACATGAAGATTTGACGATGGAGGAAGAGCTACTTATATATCTTTTGCGTCGCAAGAAAAGCGATATATTCTATAGATTATTATAGCTATTAATTTTAGCGTTTGTCCTGTCACTTATTTCCCGACATTTTGCTATACCCTAATTTTGGACACAGCGTTGCTACTAGTGGTTTGTTTGACTGCGGAGTAAGATTTTATCATGTGACCTACTTATCTGATTCATCGCCGCGAAACATAAATCAATTAGAAAATCCAAGAATATTTTAATGCCCAATGCACTTGCAAATTTCTTCAATTCCTTATTACAACATTACATGAGAAGAAATTGGCAGTTGTTAATAGAAAGAGTAAGAGGAAGGAGCATGGTCTTACCTCAAAAATACTTGACACAAGTCAGATAAAACCTTTGTATTTGTTCGCTTCTATACTATTAACCATTGCCTTTCCTGGGATGAAATTTTGGCTCACACATATTATGTCATCTCTATGCCAAAAACCCAAATTGCTACCATACTTGTGAAATATTCTTTATACAACAAGTGTTATTATTATTTCTTACACTAAGCAGCATGGGAATTTGTACCGAATGTGAAATTGACAATACAGATTTTGCTTGCTGCTACATTCTCATGGGACCATATGTATGACACAGCATGACAAACTTCACATACAACACTATGGTGTTATTTCAATTCACTCTTCCTGTTCCTCTTGATAGTGTATAACTGGAGATGAATCTGCTCATCAATTATTACAATACAGCCACTTCCTAAAAAGTTTTTGCCTGGGTATGGGGTGGGTTTTGTGCCAAGGGCAAACCAGTTTACACTGTTTTACAGGCATCATGGATGCAAAGTTTTACACAGAAATTTTGGAGGGACATCTTCCAGAAATCAGGAGAATGTTTGGAAGAAGGTGGAGATTTCAACAGGATAATGACCTGAAGCATACAAGCCAGGTAGCCAAGGAGTTTTTAAAGGAAGACTTCTCTGAGGTTATGGACTGGCCTTCTAATAGTCCAGACCTTAATCCTATTGAGCAATATATGGTGGAAGAGTGGGAAAATATTTCTAATGAATTTTTGACCAACCTTATTTCATCAATGCATGACCATTGTCAGCAAGTAATAGACAATAATGGTGAACAGTGGTCATAATATAATTATATTATGACCACTTAGTCTAGGTTATGACCTCTCAGTTAGACTATGTCCACTTGTCACATGACCACAAGTTATTCCCATGGCGTGTTTGCATTTGCATCGTCTAACGCATATCCAACCAACCGTCTTAATCAAAATGCTGTAAACTTACTTGTCAAGCAAAGCATTGAAAAACATGCAAAGCGAGCATTTGTTTCTAGTGTCATACCCCAACGACTTCAACAACGAAACTTACGCGACGCGTATGTTAGAAATGCATCAGCCCGTATTAATGCAATACTTTTATTTGAAAATAGCGAATGTCCACATTAAATCTAAACTACTGTGAAGTAATTGACCAACTCATTCATCAAACATTCCTTCGGGTATCTTCAACACATGGCGGACCGTCACCTCCTTTGATCGAAGTACAGATCCATTGATTAACTCCTCCTGCTTTGATAACTCGTCCTACGGAAAAATTATGTCACATAAGTATTTGGAGAATAAAACGTGAAGAATTCACCCAATTCACACATACATGAAAGATCGCCATCATCCGAAAAATAGCCTTATACTGATGCCGACCATTAAAACTAAAAGGAATCAAAGCAGTAGCAAGTTCTGCTGAAAGGAATCGTCCGTCAGGAAGCATGTTTAAAGAATAGAGTGTTATTCGGGTACCTAAAACCAGAAAATATAAGTATCAATCAAAAAACATTATCACAAAAATCATATACATTACTTACTAATAACCTGAGTACAGAATACTTTATTTTGGTCGCGAGCTTAACATCACAATCAAGATGATTACGTAACACTATAATCAAATTTAGTACATCCATTCTATGAGTTTTCTTAGTGTCACCTATCGTGTGTATATCAGTAGTATTATATGGTCCCCCAGCCACTTCCATGTGCCATATATCCAAGCCATCATAATATCGCGTTGCTTTGGAATCTACTTTAACGATTCCCGAGTTGGTGGCGGATTTCATTAATTTCGCAGATCGCGCGTGACTTTCTATCCAGTCGAGTTCAATATCCAAAAATGTTGCTTCATGATCGATGAAATTTGATTTATAATAAATTTGTGTTCCCCTATTTTTCGGCTCACAGGATTTCTATCAACGAGATTATAGCTAAAAAAGAAATAATTGTCAACATCTTACTTTGATTAACAATATCAGATTATTAAAATCTACTTACAAGTCAAGAAATACTTTTTCACAATATAATCGGAAGAGTTCATCTGGAACTTCAACTAATACGGCGGCTTTAAATTTTTTTCCGACATTCTTAAGGGCAGTGTCAATATAGTTTTCTAGATCGGATGTCCACACTTTAGGGTTGATATCGCGTATAGTGCATAATTCCTTAGCGAGATCCTCGCCGATTTCTAAAGTCAACTCTGAAATCGGTTTATCAAATGCACATATTACACAAATATCTTCAGAGTATCTGGAGGAATTTGACTATTAGTAGATACTTGCCATCCATTGAGTAATACATAGACAGAGAGACTTACTGTTGAACTTCCTTTCTTCGTGGTCGTTTATTAGGCGTCGTCATCAACAAACTCAAATCCAGAGGTCTTTGTGGTGGTGTTCTGGGTACAGGTTGTGGAGATTCTGAATGGCTACTTGCCCTCTTAGGCTCCTCTTCAAAAGAATCGGAATCTGTTTCTGCTTCGGTGTAACAGACTCTTTTTATCTCCCTAAGCATCATTCTAGTAGAAGAGGAAGATTCCTCCTCCTAAAAGAAATTGTATATCAGTTTTATGTAATTAACCTTGAAATTGATGACTAATCTTAATTGAACTCACGTCTCTTTCGACTTTTGATGAACGTTTATTGCGTTTAGCAGTTGAGATATTCGTCACATTCCCATTTATAGAACTGTTCTGTAAATCCCCGTAAACGTTAACCAAAGCCGAAGTTCCACTAGCCACTTTTCCATGTTCCCTCTCCCAATTTCGAGCGAGAGTCCTAACGCATAAAATTAGTAATATTCACAGCTAATACCTTTCACAATTTCCATTTATTTCAATCCTATTTAGATCGACCCAAAGTCTTGAACAGCAGACAATCCCAAAGATTATCTGTGCACCAATAGGGTTAGTGCTAAGTCGACCCAAAGTCTTGAACGTCAGACAATCCCGAAGATTGCATGCGCCCCAACACTAACTTCGTAGCTCGTCCCATAGACTTGAACGAACAGGAATCCCATAGATCCCTGCCGCGCCACCAATTTCTTATTCATATTTCTTTAATAAAAAAAAAATCTTGAACTTGCCTGTTTATAACGATCATGCAACTCACGCGCTTTTACACTCCTGTTGCCATCCTTCTGATCAATGATGCTCTCGAGAGAAGTAAGATATTGATTAACTTTTTTAGTGAACGATTCTGCATCGCATTCTTCCAAAAAACTTGTAATATTCCATTCGGAGGACTTGCGATCAAAATATTCATGCACCCAATTTTCCGACATGAGCTTGTATTAGTATCTCGACAGACACGTCCCGGTACTTTGTCAATCATGTAACATTAACGGTGTGTGATGATGCATACTAAAATTTTTCTTGTCTGATGTCACAATGCAAGTGTGTGCATTTACGGACATATTAATATTATAATAACCCTTGGGATTGTGAAATCCGTTGCACGTGCAGAGTATGGAGAATGTGCACTTATCACTAATTTATCAACTTACACAGAAAAACGGTGCGACAATAGATTATATAAACAACACGTCCTAGACGTGGCTAATTTTACTTTCGATTAACCTCCTCCCAAAACCCTAACCACAATGATTCATCAAAACCAGTTAAAAAAACACAAAACTGCTAATTGCTGTGACAAAAGTCAAGGTGTAAAGGCTTATTCCTGCTGCCCCCAATTTAAAAAATTACGAGACCAAATTGAAGAGTGTAGAGATTGTCAAAATCCCACGAAGCAAGAAGATTACAAGCGGGTGCGAACGCGAACAAAAATCCCTGGATTTAGCGAACCCCTAAGGAATGGAGTTTGCTGAAGGGGAAGAAAACTGCTGTTACACAGCGTAATTTGGAGTATGCCACTTATCAGGGAAAAATCCAGCAGTTATGCATTGCTGAAAAGCTGCTTAAAGAATTTGAGGTAAAAAATCCTACCATCAATTATTATGATGAGTTGAAGCTTTATAATTCATGCAATAACTAATATTACTATTTGACTTACAGAATAGCACCATTGCCTGCCATCAGGGTCAAGATACCTGGCTTCTTATGTCGGCATATTAATGCGGCATTCTCAAAAGCAAGAAGCCGAGATACATTTGCCGACATTCTCCGCCGTGTCGACCCCCCCCCCGGACTTATTATACGAATGTAAAAGAGTTAGTATTAGAGAAAACTCTGAGATCAGGGATAATTTAGGTCCAGATACCTATTACAATCATGAACTGTTCTCCAATATACTTTATGTAGATGATAATGACATAAAGAGACTTGTTTCTGAGCAAAACTTGGTGGTTTTAAAGGCTACTCAAGATTTAATACCTTTACATATTATTAAAATATATGCTCTCACACATATGATTATTAAGATCTACCCCTTCCTTTGATTATTATACACTTTGTGGTCATTAGTTGAGTTCTATTTATTAGAATGGATGACTTTCAGTTGTATCATATGTCATTTGAATTGATCTCTATTCTTTACATCAGCAACTCAGTTAAATAAAATTAAATTAATTTGTCATCGTTTTGCACAATATGCCAAGCATGCAATAAAAAAGACAGGAGTCGGGAGGCATCTCACGAAATTGTCCTATTTATAGTACTCACGCATTTATTCACCATCTTCATCCTCATCTTCTAACCTCCTTGCTATTTTCTTCCTCGCGGGTTCACTTTCCTCCTCGCTATCATCATCAGAATCATTAAAAAAATATGCCTCTTCGTCTCTATCCACAGTGGTCGACACCCACGCGCCCGGACGTGCCTGCTGAGGAGTTTGCTGATCGTCACTTTCATTTGACATGTGTATGGATTCAGAATTATGTGATCTGTACATCATATCCATTATCTCACTCGTCCTTTCGAAGCCAGCTTCTTTCAATTGATCTGCACAAGTTTGCCATGTAGAATCTAAAAATTCATCAAGGCGAATCTTGCAAACAAATGTAATCAATTCTTGACAGGCCGAGTTTAGAGCATTGGAGCTGTGTTCTGGCGTGAGAAGAACCGCGACTATTCGAGGGATGAGCTTGTTTTGAGCGAAATACTGCAAATACGCTGTGTTTTTGGTACTGAGACATTTTCGTATGAAGCGAAGAGCGGCTGTAAATGATTAGGAAGACACAAGAGGTGAATCCGTTAATTATTAATTTCGAGGTAGTGATTATTAGCAATAGGATTGACGCTTACCAACTCGAAGTGGCGTAGAACCACTTTCTAATAATAAAATAGCCTTATTTCCAATATCTGCATTCGTTAAATATGCCTTGGTCCTTATAGTATGAAGTGGTACTAAAAATGTCAACAGATCACATATGAACATACATGATCGCATCTCGTCATTTGACATCTTTATCACGTCTAACAAGTTGAACAAAGAAAAGGGATTGTTACTGATGGATGATGTCTAATTAATCCTAAATCGTCGAAACATGAAGCAATTCGCTCGTCCAACATACCATTTTTACTCGTTATTCTTTTAATTGGGCCAATAACTTTGCCCAATAGAGATGCATAAAAATAACCCACAAAATTATCATAAATCGCTCTTTCATCATCGTCTATTTCGGGCAGATCCACTCCATCCCGTTTTTGGTTCAAAGATTTACAGTCAACCAAAAATTTCAATACTTCGCACGCCTTCCCTCCGACCAACAGATCTCCATGATCTGTCGTTAATCGTTCTATGACCAGCTCGAGTGAGGTAAGCGAGTAAGATTTGAGTTCCTTATCGAGTGCGCGTTCCATAAGACAGGCTGACCGGGCAACCGTCGGCTCTAATCTGCAGAATAGTTCAATTATTTCGAGACCCATAAGTCGAATTTGGGGAGAGGGGTGAGCGAGAACATGTCTAAAGGCCATGTGTAGATTGTGGCGAAGCATTTCTCTAGAAGTGCATAAGAAGTATGTAAGTATAACATAGTGTCGATTAACCATATATTCAACTCAAATTACCTTGACAAACTAATCCGCGCACTCGATCCTTGAGCCATGCGAAAAATCTGCCTTAAAGCTTTAACCGCATCTTCTCTCTTTTTCTCATCGACACCTGGTTCAAAACATTTAAACAATTCTTCAAAGAAGTTTTGCTCTTGCAAAAGCTCATATAGTATTTGCTCGTTGGCAGAATTTATCAAAGCCCCAAGAATCGCGACGAGTGGGTCATTGGGTGTGCGGACGAGGACGGAATCTCGGATATAATGAGAGCGCTGGTTACGTAAAGTTAGGGATCGAAGGACCTCGCTTTCCACCGGGACTACCTGACGTACAGAGAATAAAATTTGAAAGTTTAGTCAAGCGTGAGTAGAATTAGCAAAAGCCAGATGTGAGCAACAAAACCATCGCTGAGTGAAACGGGGGAAAAGGAAAAGGAAATGGAGATGGCAACGCCAAAAATGTTAGCGTTACCTCAACAGGCTTCATTGAAATTATCATATCCCTGTGTATATTCGAAGGTGATATCGGAGACTCTGGGTCGTCTAGATAGTAATTTGTGTCGATTAGAGAGATGCTTGTGAACGGGCATTAAGCATTCTTTGATTACAATAGATTGCTTAAATTCACATAGTCTGCTCGTTATCGTATCCCACTTACACTCTAAGCAAGAAACAAATAGTCCAACGAATTCTTCGCTCATCAACTTCTCAACAATTTCAGTATCCTGAAATGCCGCTGGAGGTATTACAATTGCGGTTACTGACTATTCGTTTAGATAATATACCCCCAAACAACATCTGAAATACCTATTAAAAAAAAGGCTCTACCATCTCCCTTATTCTTGCTCTAATTCTCATAGACTCACTTATTATTTTTTTTATAATACCACACAAAGTTTGCATTTCATTCACCGATCCTTCTTTCTCTATCTTCGGGAACATTTGTAGAATGTTCTCTATATACCCCTAACAAAGAAACATAACCAGCAAGCAAAAAGGGTTTGTTATGATTGAGTCCATAAATTCACTAATAAGATTTTTTATTATAAATAATAATAGCTTCGATGACATCAACAATAGTTGATGAAATATTAACACTGACAGCAATAACAGCAACAGCAAATTATGCGGGATCCCAAAGCTTACAATCTTCAGTGTGCGTAGAATACGGGGCCGATCTAGAGCTTTGAGTGTTAGAAGACTTTCGTATATTTGAGGGAGATTCTCGCGTCTGGGAGGTGGAAGCCAGCCTAAGAGAAAGATAAAGTAAGGAAAGTAGCGATTATTGGTATGCGGGCAAGTTAATGCTAGGCTTTTGACATGCTTTCAAAGAAGGACTGTAATCAAAAATACCTAAACTGGGTTCTAACAATCGAGCCTGAACATCGTTTATAAAGGACCTAATAATCATCAGACCGAAACATGTTATTCACACAAATAACTATCATCGATTCGTAATAACAATATCATCATTTAAAAGTTACCAATATTCTCCACATTCGCGTGCTGTCTCGAAACTCAATGCTATGTCTCTTCCGTCTGGTTCAGTCCAGGACATGATCATAGCTACATTATTTAATAAAAACAAGGTTCATTAGCAACAGAGTCTACCCCAAATGCGAAAAATTTCATTGGATCTAACACATACTGTTTTCTTTCTTATACGAGACATCTCTGTGAATTATGAATTCCCATACTAGTTCATGAGAAAGGCTCACAAATTGTATAACACCTTCGTTTTGAGCCTGTAGGGTTAAAAGATTAGCGCAAGGTCGAGTTTCCTTGAGACAAAATCACTTGTGCTTACCCAAGTGGCTTTGACGATCGCATATCCAAATCCAATTTTCTTCCACTGGCCGTCGCCGACTAGCTCGAACGCGATCACTTTACGATCTGGTATTGTTAGATCCATACCTGCCCTTTAGTTTGACTATTACAGATACCTTTCTTGCTTATAATATTCTCTTATTGACAATATAGAGTAAGAAGAATAACTTATTGTACATGAACTGATTTGCTGGCGTTGTAACAGCACGATAACCTCTCAATTTTGGTGATCTCATATCTTCGATAACAAACGTACTCAACTTGGTAAGTGAATGGGCCGATCCTTTCTATTTTAGCTTAATTACTATCGTTATTATTAACGGTCGTGGCATCATGTTCACTTTTCTGCCCTGGATGTTATTAAAGAATTCTAACTTGTTTTTGTTTGCAGATCCTGTTTTTAAAATACCCGGTTTGTTGGTAAAATCATCGTCATGCTATTATTATGTCATGCGATGTTGACTTAGTATACTAATATTGACTAACTGTGCGAATTGTAATCATTAGGTGTTATTTTGTTTATATACTACACTGGACAGCCAGTAAAGAAGAAAATAGTTAAGAGGCTAATAAAAGGAATTTACTCGGGAAATGATATTATTTTTATTTTTTATTTTTATTTATTTAATTAGATAGTCGAGCACAACATTCAAGTGAGAGTTTATACCTTAGCAATAGAAATAGGATGTATAAAGAGCCATCTTAATTGATACGAGCGTGTAAGCAAGATCACGCTTAGGGTCAAATTTTGAGAATATCCCCCGGTCAAATTTGGACACAAAGTTCTCCCAGGTGACCAAACGTAACAATACGTCATTTATTATCAGTGCACGCGTCTTGCATCTTTCAAATGAACAAAAAAAGGCAACTATCGAACAATGCTAAACAATGCAAAGGAGCAGCTGACGAAGGCAGAGGCTGCATTGGTGAAGTTAGAAAAAGGACAGAAATTGGCAGCATTGGAGGAGAAGATTTTAGTAAAAGGGTGGAGAGACAGTTGGATGTGCTGAAAGCAGAAAAAAAGTAGCTGGAGGAGAGGGTTGAAGCCCATTTACAGCAACACAGACATGTTGATAACTGTTTTGAAGGTAAGCAAATTTCTGATTGATATTTCAGCAGTGTGGATTGACATGTGCAAATGAATCAAGAAAGTGAAATCCAATTAATGAGGTTTTGCTGACATGCTTTAACGTGTATAATGTAGTCACTACAACAGAAAAAGGCAGAATAATATGCCATTTGGATTTTAGTAGCCCCAAAATTCAGTATCAGTCAAGTTTTGACATATTAATATTGTTATACTAATATGACGAATTTAATAAAGCATGATTTACGATTAATATTATTGGTACGTCAGATGATCACTTAAATGTATTACACAAGCATGTAAATATCTTAGTGACGTAAATCAGTATTTGTGTGCACTTAATATTAAGGACTTATAGAACATCGAATAGAAAACCAGAAAACTGTTACACATAATAATACTTACTCTTTATTATCTTATCACATCGAGTCAAACTATACTTTAGTTTGATGCATTGTGCTTGCTTTCCTGACTTCAACAAACTTCTCAATATTTTGTAAAGAGGTATATATTGTCCTGTTGCAAAAGAAAGGCGCGTATTATTTCCAAGCTAGCGATTGCTGTGTTAGCGCTAATAACAGGACTTTCCTCACTATTATTTATGTCGTCTACATCCGTAATTGCTTGATCAGTATCATTAAAGAGATATACAAGTTCGCGGTCGTTGTCGGGAACTTCGTGAATAATATTCTCTTCAGGGACAATTATTTATTGTGGCGTTTATGTCATCTTCGCTTAATTTGGAAAAAGTGATTAAAAGTTTTACTATTTTAGTAAATATCTTATGTCGATGTATTTACAGTTTTGTAAGCACGAGTATATTTATAGTACTAATGTAATCACGGCGATTAATTGGCTGACCATTTTTAAATGTCACGTGCGTGAACTTATGGAGGTTGCTTTAGATTTATAAACAACCATAGTTTCTGCACCTTTTCCACTTAGGATTTGGTCGAAGGCCCCAACGGAATAATGGAATAACTCTTACGGTGGATAGGATCGAATAAATACGATGGAAACGACTAATAAACCTACGATTGGAAATATTCAACTCGCGTTCACTATGGGTACAAATTTAGAACGCTAACGATATTCTGTGTAGTGCGGAGAATATAATGAAGGCAATGATCGACCGTGATGATGTCGTCGAACAAGAAAAAAACATTAAACGATTTAAAGCTGGCTATTATTCTTTACTTTACGAAGGAGGGAATGTGTGGCAGAGAAAACACTCAAATTTCAAAAGGGGATGTAAAATATACTACGAGTTGGTTCGACTTATAGTTGCTGCAAAGTCCAACAACTAAATATTAAGAAGTGGAAATTCACAAGTGCCACACAGAGTCACCAGTACAGATTTACAAGCAGCAATCAAATACAGCAGCAGCAATTGCCAACTTGGTGGCTATAACTATTGTGTAAGTTTGCAGAAATCATCTTTGTTCTAACATACTGTTGTACTTACTTAGTGATTTTATAGTCACAATACAAGATATTAAGATGGAGAAAGTGTTACGACGAATCGGTCTGATGATTCAGTCGATGAAGTCATGTGATAAAATCTTCCTCCGCAGTCAAAATACTACCCGCAGCGATCTAATTTTAGCACTGTCACACTAGAGTTCAAATGTAGTAATTTTCGGTAACGGAAATTAGTGATAGTACAAGATACAAACAATAGCTAAACTTAGTAATTCTCGGTCACTGAAATTGGTGATAGTACGAAATATAAAATATAGTAATTTTCGGTAACGAAAATTGGTGATAGCAAAAAGCTGAAAGTAGTAATTTCAGGTCACTAATTTTGGTGATAGTAGCCTTATATAAGTAGCGCTTCTCTCATCATCAAAACCTCATGTTGTTCATGTTGTTAAGTTATTAGTTTGTTATTTGGTTCGATACATTGTTTGAAAATAATCAATATAATAATCCACGGATTTGTTCTTATCCAAGGAAATAAAATTATTGAGAATTCCTTTTTGTTACTTAATCATATACTATCCATATTTCATCTTTCTATACAATCAACGTTGAATATTGATATTTGCCGGGTTGAAGTCCGAGATAGTTCGCTTACAGACTATTCGCAGATACTTCGGTTAGCGATATACCCGTTGAGCAAGATACACCTAAATAAAGAGTGCACGCGAGTCTTATTAATATTCAATTGAGATTCTACCGTTTTATTCGTTTAATTAGTTATCGTTTTAATTAAGAAGTGACAAGATACCCGACTAGTCAAAACACTAAATCGAAGTCCGCCCTGTTTAAATTAAATATAAATTATTCCCCTTCGATTCTGTAGCAATATTGTAGTTGTAACGATATTGTTATAGGTACCCCTTATTTAGAAACGAGTCTAGTTATACTTCGTTTAGGGAGTTGGTTAAGCGCGCATAATTAATTATAGTCACTTATAAGTTTAATTCAGTCGTAAAGACAATCGCTATTAGTAAGGGTAGCGATCTGAGTTAAATTTGGTAACATCCCCCTGTCGGTGAACACACCTACGCGACAGATCATTAGCTCTCCCACCCAAAGAATACACCGACCGCAACAATACGGACTAGACAACATGGAAGGAAACACAGAGAAAATGTTCTTGACTGAACTTGTGTCAGCCTTCTGGTCTCTTTCCTTGCAAAATTTTGTATATGTCCCAGAAACTTACTATTTCTGGCACAATAGGATAGAACAAATCCTCTTACAAGCAAACCTCTCAAATATGACAAAGGAATAGCACATTACAAAGTAATTTTTCTTCCTGAAACTAACAAACAAGGCCTACTCAAGAGTCTTCTCACAAGTCAAGAATGGGCATCCTGTGAAGCTTCTTGGACTATTCCGCAGTACATTAAATCCAAGTAACACAATAGTCAAGAATTTGTGCAATGCAGGAATAATGAACACTTGTTCACAGGATTTGGGCGAATCTCGACAAGTCGGTATCCGTCACTAAACTAATTAACAATATTCGTCTCGATAATTAATTATGAACTCTCGTTCCGTTATTCGCGTAATTGATCCACGGACAGCTTACTAGCTTGAAACAAGTAACAGAGACAGATATTAATATGCAAATGAAAGAATGAATATACTGTAAATAAAGATACAGAACAAGAAATGCCAAAGAAGGGGGCACTATAAAATAAGCAAACGTCTCTTCTCTAAAGATTTGTTCTAACAGTTAATTATCCAATCCCTTGCCATTAGGAAATCCTAATCAATAAAAGGCGCGAAATTTAGACTATCAACAGAAAACACCTCCCAATAAACCCATGTAAATTTCCCACTGGTAGATCTGAGTCGAAGTCGATAATTAGAATTATCATTATGAGAAGCGAAAGGGTTCATTCCACGTGTACGCTCTTTTCGACGTCATTCTTATCCAGTGAAAATATAAAACTTTCGCGAGCTGAAACATGTCCGTAATTACTATTACACGTACTCCATGTCCTTTGTTTGTACACATTTGCCGAAAAGTTTTCACTTTGTCTGTCCTATCCCTATCCCTGCTTTCTCGATAAAGTAAAGTCAGTCTATAAGAAACATCTTGCTTCCGAGCTACATCTTTGTTTAACTTGGTGTTTTTTGTTGATTCTGCAATTTTCTGTAAGATCCTATGCGCATACAGTTTTTGCGTTAACGTCAACGATATTCATATATGCGCATATTTTGCGCATCAATCTAAATCACTTGCATTAACAATTTTAAACTTCTTATTATTATATTCATAGTATTAGTATTATGTCAAACTTCCCTATAGTTTATCGGGCAGGACGTGTTGATTGTTAAGAGGCATACAATATGATTACACTTTATTAATTTATGGAAAGTAAGAGTGTATTCACTCAAATCTTTGTAACTACGGTGGCGTTACTGTAGACATGTTAATAGTCGGATCTGCCCACTGATCGCTGTCCTTTGCTGTGCTGGACAATGGGTTGAACTATATGTGTCCTACGACTTCTGCGACGGGTAATTTTAAAGCAGGTAATAAACATTCTGTCTGCATCTTGAAGACGGCGATAGAGAAGTACTATAGAGAGCAGCATCAACAGTGTAACTCTTTAATCGTTCCATAGATATAACGGCCGATGTACATACAGCATATGTGTAATATTCGATATTACATTGTGTGGAGTGAGAATTCTGGCGGGGGAGGGATTATTCATCCTAATAATAACCAAAGAACAACACCGTAAGAACTGGGTTCTTAGCAAGGGAGCCAAGTCAAGTGACTGAACAAATCAAGACCAACAGAGCCCGAACGAATCAAGTCAAGTGACCGAACAAATCAAGACCAAAGAGCCCGAACGAATCAAGTCAAGTGACCGAACAAATCAAGACCAACTGCGCCCGAACGAATCAAGTCAAGTGACTGAATAAATCAAGGCCAACAGACCCGAACGAATCAATTCAAGCGACCGAACAAATCAAGGCTAACAGAGCCCGAACGAATCAAGTCAAGCGACCGAACAAATCAAGGCTAACAGGCCCGAACGAATCAAGTCAAGCGACCGAACAAATCAAGGCCAACTGAGTCCGAACGAATCAAGGCCAAACTGAACTAGACAACCACTTGCCTGTGTTCCTTGCAAAAAGCTGGTCGAGTAAAACTTGGCTCTTCAGTTGCTGATACCTTTAAGGCGTCTTTGGTAAGTTCAAGCTCCGGTTGCTGTTCAGTTATGCCTCGCCGATATATTCTGGTTGCATGCGCAATAAACCGTGTCGTTGTTAGAGGACTTGTTCGTACGTGCGTAATATGGAGTGGGCGGCTTTGGAGGAGAGGTTGTCGTGAAGCGATACATGTACAACTATCTAAGTATATGAGTAGACGTGCGTTCGAACTTTTCCATCGCTTCTTGGTCGATAAACCGTGTCGTAAGAGTTCGTTGTATATTTAAGATAATGTTGTATTTGTTCTGGCCCGATCTGTCCATCAGCCCGATCTGAACCAAGTTGATTGTCATTGGTCCATCTTGGAAAACCCCCCTA
>CAJVPI010001189.1:0-15494 GCA_910592345.1 Paraglomus brasilianum
TAACAATGAGGTTATTATCATAAGATTAAAACATAACTGTTTTCATAGACATTGCTGTTGGGTTGAATGGCTGCTTGAATGTTAAACCAGTATTGCATTTATTACGATAAGATTGGCGTTAATGTAATAGTAAGTAGTTTTGACTGGGACTAAATTTATTTAACAATTACCCAAATTCGAAGAATCTTTGATCACCAAAATTCGGGTTAAACGCAACATTTTAATTAATGACAGCAGAAGTATTACAGATTAACGGGATTTATTATAAACTTCGGATTAATGCAAATAACTGATATAACTGAATTAGTGCTGGCAAAAAAACGTTAGTGATAATTATATCCTATTGGAAAACCCATTATCACTTGCTAGATGTTCACATAACTAGTGCATTCCTCTGACCTGGTTACTGAGCATATGGCAAAACTCATGCATTATTTCATGCTGTAAGTATTGCTGACACATTATCAATTCTTTAAGAAAGGTGCACAAATCAGTCGATATTTTTGCCCAAGGAATGTAATATTATTTCCACATATAGGCATGCTATTTCTTTCAAATCTTTCATATGCACTGTATATGCAGAGGAGTTGAGTATAAACATTGATGGGAAGATTACTGGCCCACATTGTGACTTTGTTTAAGGTCAGTAAGTGTTTTGTCAAGCTTCCCAAAATTAAGTATGGAATATTTCTACTATCTTTCAGCTGGTCCTTTGATGATCAATCAAGCAAGAAAAAAATTAGAGAAAAACTTGGCTGAAATCAGGATGTTGATTCCAGTCCACAAATTTGTCCCATTTTCTCCCAGTCCAAGAATCAGAAAAAATATTTTTGAGAGTCAGAGTCATGTCAAGAAAATTATCCACCATCAGACGGTTACGAAAATGTGCATCAGTTAATATTAAATGTTATTGCATGAACTATACTCGTTCATCCCGAATTAGTAATGACTGGAAGGAATTTGGCTATTATGAAATAGTTACGATGTAAATAATTTGGTCATGCAAGGCTCTCTGCTTATTCTTTACCCACCTGTTCTAGCAAAAGACTGAATGAAACCAGATTTAGATCAAGTCATTAACAATTTGATTAATCATAATCTGTGCCTAGGGAAAGGAAGTTGAACTGAAATCTCCAGTTTATCTATCTTTGGTTTAATGGGAGCCACTATGTAGTTTGAAAGAATTGTAGACAGGAGCTTCGAAAAAATAAACATTTCATATGTCTATTGTAAAAAGTAATACAGCTAATCAATATTTTTATTCTAGTATTGCAGCAACATGATGGTCTTGATCATTTGGATATATTGGATCTTTCGGTTAGAGTGATAATTATATCCCATTTGGAAAACCCATTACCACTTGCTAGATGTTCACATGGTTGGTACGATCTAGTGTATTCCTCTGATGTCAAGTCCACCTGGTTACTGAGCAGATATGGCAGAACTCATGCATTATTTCATGCTGTAAGAATTGGTGACTCGTTTATCACTCCTGAAGTTGTTGAACTTATGCTTAAGAAAGGTGCACAGATCAGCCAATACTTCATTCAGAGACTGGTGCTCGGATTTGGCAAATACGATCAGAAACTTATTAATCTCAAGCTAACATATCACGTGAGACCGCCCAATCCATATCAAGCTTCTAGCCCGTGGGCAAGCAATCTTTCTGTCGATATCTTTTCCCAGCTTCTTAAAGAGGGTTATGACCGATTCGGTGAAAATAATATTTCAGTTCATGGAAATGACATGGAATATTTCTATTATCTCTCAGGCGGGCCATTAGGAACCAGTCAATCCATAGTTGAAATTCAAGAAAACTTGGATGAAATTAAAGAGTTGATTCGAGTTTATAAATTTGCACCGTTTCCTCCTAGGCCAGGAATCAGAAATCCATGCGATGTATCTGATGGGTACACCGACATCTTGCAATGGAATATTATTGCGCGATCTATTTTGATCTGCCCTGAATTGGTTAGTCTCTGGAAGGAAAATGGATATCACGAAGTAGTGACCGATACAAATGATATCGTTATACGAGATTCGCTGTTATTTCTTTATCGACATGAGGAAGAATGGGCTTTACCTGGATTAGAGCAAGTTGTCAAGAGATTAAGCGACTTACAATCGTATGGTTTCAAATTGACCGACAAGCTCATCGGAGATGCCTTAAGATTATTTGAACAAAGACTCGACTTCGCCAATATAGGCGAAACACTCGTTGAAGCCTTTACTATTGTTCGTAACAAAAAGCTTAGTGAGGATATTCTTATTATTTGCCTAACGGAGTTGTTGCATCCAGAAAAGCATGTTGAACAATATGTTTCACTTGACTTCATTATTGGTCGTGTAACAAAACCTGAGGACAAAATCCTCTATATACTTGAAAAGTATGCGTATGCGTACTCAACAAACAACGGCGTATACGAATATATGGTGGCAAAATTTGGTGCCCAGTCTCGAGTCGCTAGGTATTTGTACGAATAATGACACATGTATAAATTTTTGTTATTTTATGATATTTTTGTTAAGAAGACTTCCACTTGTTGCTTATTTTAGCTTAATATGTATAACGGTAATTGATAAGAGCTATGTCTAAGCTTATAAACGATTAAGATTACGCCTTCTATGTTTTATATTTAAAATAAATGTTGTTTTTTCAAATAAAACTGTTGCAATGTGGTTAATAATAAAATTTGTAATAGGTGACTTTATTTTAAGAGATCTTTCGGAGGCAGCAAATTCGTATTTCAGATAAGCATACACTATAATAATCCTTAAATTCTAGTAATTATGATTGTGGAAAAAATTAAACAGAATATTATTTTGCTCAATTACAAAACTTCTTGGACTAACGATACAACATAAAGCAGTTTAGAACAGATGGTATGCTCATATCAGAAGATTCTCATTGTAATTATATTAGACTTGAGCGAGGTCGGGTCACGTTTGTCTTATTATAAGTCGACGAATGATTCATAACATCACCCATTCGTGCCTTTCAGCAGTGTTACAAACTTTGACGCACTGATTGCTAAGAATGTACGCTAACAGTATTCCGTACAAAGCAGAATTTGAAATATCTACTGTAAATTGGTATTGTTCGGAAATGATTTCTCAAGTAGACATTCGGATTATCCTGCTTCCTTCCGACAATAGAAGTTGAGCGAGTAATCTATTACTGTACACGAAGCAAATGCCATTACTGCATAATGATAAGCGGTTACATCAGCAATTAAATATCACGCAAATAATCGTTCTTACATACTCTTACGCTCAAAAATATTACGCGTATTATATAACCGTATTAGACAAATATATTACAAAGTATTGGCGTTAACACATTCTTTCTTCGTTTTTGCAACTCATACTATGTCTTTACTATTTTCAATACAAACAACTGTTTACCAAACGTTTTGACTGGCTTCCATACTACTACTCCGGGGCTTTGCTAAAATCAAGGTTCCCTCCTTTGCCGATGGATTCGGATTGCATTCGCCAAGGTCAAATGAGAAAAGAATTTGATGAATGACTGCACTCATTGCAGATTGGTGAGGACGTATTATTGAGTGAATGTAGGGCTCTGTTTGAATCATCATTCGAGGAAAGAATCCAATCTGAAATGTAGAAAAGGTGGATCATTTGAAAATATACTAACCCCAAATAAATTTCTAACCAAATCGTTTAATCCGCCTGTTTACCCGACTTTCCAGCCTCAGCGGCATCTGCTTGCTGTCTCATGCAAACAACAACAGGTTTTGTTTTTCCTTTCCATATGGTGTTGGGTCACTTATCATCTGTCATACCCGAGTAGAGTTTCTTTTCTGGTTTTTTTTTTTTTTTCTTTTTCAGCGGCCTGTGAGTGATGGTGACATGACAAACACGTGTTTTTAAATTAAACAACTAATACAGTAGACCGTAAATAACTGTATTGCTTATTTAACACTCTGATTATCGATGGTATGTTATCAATTATTTATAATCTATTGTTCGATGTTTGTGGAAAGCACAATTTAAATGCTTGTACCGATCTTACAATATGAGCTTAGTATTTAGCAAGCCAGTTGTACGATTACACAACTTGACTCTTGGTTAGAAGTGCATTTACTGTAGTGGTAGAGTCCGATTTATTATCCTGACTTGGCATCTTATTCAGGGATTATCATATCGAGAGTGACTATGTAACATCACTGATGTGTTTTACTCAAAGTATCTATACTTGTTCGTATTACAAATTAAACAATACTTTATTCACAGACGTAATCAAAGATGCGTTGTGTATGCAATCTTGATTGACATTAAAATCTTTCGGTCAGAAATACACGACCTACCTGGCATTAAACGAGTCCTACTCTTTTATCACAATTGGTTAGTGTCTAGAAGAAACGGATATCATAAAAACTATCTGCTGTGAAAGTTTTGTATCCGCTGACTGGTCGGGTTCTGTTGATCATTGCATATGTTAAGATAGCGGTGTATTTGCTTGAGGAAACTGCACAATTCATAATAACTCTTAAATTCACTGAATCATGGAGAGATAATCTTTGCGTTTGATGGAAAACTATCCAAAAACCCATGATTATATGCATTTCCCAAATTGCACTGTCTCGAGGTTATAATTGTATGCCTAACGTTTGTGCATTCGATGTAATCTTATCTCTTTAATAAATAGCTATCGGCTTATCGAATATCACGTGAATTGAATAATATTCGATATTAATATGCTGTACTAGTAATCACAGTAACAGAAATGTCGTGTTCTTATGTCTTATTCACGAAAGGATACGGTATTCTAATTTAGTAGATTGATATTGCCAATTGATGCAATAATACAATCCCGTCTTCGCATCTCTCGATCGAAGTTTCTTTTCTAGCTCTGAAAATTTAAAAGTAGCGTTCATTGCGAATTTTAAGCATAGATTTCTGGTAGTATATGCTTCCCTGTTGCATTGCGTATAATTGTTGTCTAACTTTTCGTATTTTAGTCAACCCTGTTCTCTGTATACTCGCCTGAAATAAACCATTTAAAGCAGAAAGCGTAGGAATAGATTGAACAGAAAAACTCCAACAGTAGTATCACAAGGAATGTTTAATGAAGACCAGATTACGAAGTTTGCGTCTTAGTGCATTGCATCATCACTACTCTGCGGCTTTGTTTTGTAACTTACCTATTTATCCAACATAAAAGACGTATCGGTATTTCCTTTCCTTTATCTTGCCAGATTCGTAGATCGTCAACCCGTCACTTGGTTTGTGTGACCTTTTGCTTTGACTACTTTCTATATTTGCGGTTATTAAAAAAAGCGATATATATCAAAGCTCATCGATAATGAAACAATCGTAATCGATTTCAATGCTCCTTGATTATACGGGTACGAGTAATTAGTTGTAAATTAGTAACATAGAAATGTTTTCTGATCGACGCTTCGACCCTCCCGCGACAATAGTTCTACGTCCATGCATGTCTTTGAATAATTTATCGCCAGAGCTTAAAGTAGAAATTGTTCTTCACTTGAGCAATCCTACACTACTTGCTAGATGTTCGCATGAATGGAATAGCATCGTAAATTTACCTTCTACAAAGTCCAGGTGGCTAATCAATAGATATGGTAAAACTCATGCATTATTTCACGCAGTAAGAATGAGCAAGCCATTCATTAATCTTGATGTAGTCGAACATCTATTTGTTCAAAAAGTCCATATCAGCCGATACTTTATTCAGAGATTGATGCTCGGATTTGGTTCGTATGACAGGAGACTTATTGATCTCAAATTAAAACAGAAGACGAAGCCGCCCGATTCTGACCGGATAAGATCTATTCAAAACAGAATCCAGAGTCCGTGGGCAAGCAATCTTTCCTTTGACGTTTTTAGCCGACTTCTCAAAGAGGGTCATGATCGGTTTGACGGAAATGATATTCCGGTGCGTGGAAATGACATGGAATCTTTTTATTATCTCTCAGCTTGTCCGTTGGCTATTAATCAAGCGAGAACAAAGCTGAGGGAAAACAAAGAGGATATCAAGACGTTGATTCGGAGATACAAATTTGCTCCGTTCCCTCCCAGACCAAGAATTCGAAAGCACATTCTTGAGAGAAAAGAAGATGGGAAAATTGGGCTCAGGCCCTATTCAGATACAGAGTCAGAATTACATACTGCTAATTGTGCTGACTACCCAGCCTTGGATGGGTATGAAGACGTCAGACAACTAAATTTCATTGCTCGAGCGATACTTATTTATCCCAAATTAGTTAATGTCTGGAAGAAAAACGGCTATCATGAGATAGTTAATGATGTGAATGACTTGGTGATGCAAGGATCGTTACTTATCCTTTACCCACCAAGTCCTTCCGACGATTGGGTCAAACCAGGCTTGGATCAAGTCGTTGAGAAACTGAATAGTCTGATGTTGCTTGGGTTCGAACTGACGGATGCCTTGAGTGGAGACGCTTTGATCTCATTCGAGCATAGATTAAACGATATAGGAGAAATATTGCTTGATGCGTTTGCAGTTGTTCGCAACGTGAGTAAAAGAGAAATAATCTCGATCTGTTTGACAGAGCTGTTGAATCCCGACAGAAATCTTAAGCGGCATGATTCGCTCGATTTTATAGTAAATCAAATCGAGAATCCCGAAGAGGAAATTTTATCTGTTTTTAAAAAATACGAGATCATCCGTTCTGTAGATGAAAATCTTGCTGCTTTTACTAAGTACAAACTTGGCAAATATACAACCAAGAGTCAGTCTATTTTCCTGCCGTTTACATGTCTGAAATACACGCCTATAATGTATCGATATATCGCGGCCAAATTTGGGGCTCAGTCGAAAGTGGCTAAATATTTAATGAAAGAAGTAACGGCGGTTCGAATAGCTATTACTCTAATGGAGGAAATTTCATCTCAACAACTTCCATCAGACTTAACGAGCTTGCGCTGGCCGGATTCGATTACCATCTTCAATGAATATTACAAAGCAAAAATCCCTTTAAAAGCAACGTTTTTGCCTTTATTCGGAAAATGTCAAAACGACTCGGTAATTAAGTGTCTATTTGAGGGATATCTGGCAGATTTGTTCGGACTCAAAGTTGAATATCAGCCACTACGCATAACTCAAATTCCAGTCTTGAATACAGTTACACCGTTAATGCAAGGCGTGTCCAAAAAGATTAAGATTAATAGTATGAAGGAATTACAATTAAAATGGCGTAATGTATTATTATTATACAAGTTAAAGAACAAAGAAGCCAAAAATTATAAATTTAAAGAAGCTCTCCAAGAGTTTACTCAACGTATAGATAACTTCACGCAAGAAGAGGATGCTGCTGGCATATTTCAAAGCGGATGAGACTTTGATGTCAGGCGCCAGGTTTAGTCTGTAGTTTTTGATACGGTCGCAATCTAATAGGAGTTTGGGAAAGCGTAATTTATCTGTTACATAGTTGTTCGCAAAGTTAGCTCGTACTACTCCCTTATTCTAGTAGTTGCGTCACTTAACGTTAAGGTTGAACTAGTTCCGATCAATTATATATTATTTAGTGCACACGCGATCTTTCTCTATTCCCAATAATGGTACCAACGATTATATATAACAACAAATTCTACAATCGTTGAATCGAGGGAATAGTTTAAATGTATATTCAATGTCAATACTCAATTTGCGTATTTGACTAGTTAATTAAATCATATCGCTCGCTCTTTTATTCTTACTAATAAAAGATTTATTACTTAGAGGGGTATGGGTATTTAGTTTGTTGGATCGAATGGCGTTTTCTCGGCTATGCAAAGCTGCTATTATTCATGTGCTAATACCGTTTTTGCGTGATTATGTTAACAGATAATCCTATTCGCAATTTTATGAACTAGTGATGATTCAATCAAATGGGAATTTCGCTATATTTATAACTCGAAAATTTGGTACGGTTTCTTCCTTAGCAAGCACAGAAAAATAATTGAAACAATTTCAGAATATAACTAATCCATAAAAAGAATTACAAGAATGCTTATTATTATTACGAATAAAAAATTTTATTTTTATCACGCAGATCTGCTTGATTTATCACGTGATTTGAATATAATATATTGCATCGCGTATTTTTACAGAATTATGTCCCGCTTCAGTA
The DNA here is from genome assembly GCA_910592345.1 of Paraglomus brasilianum. Taxonomy (NCBI): domain Eukaryota; kingdom Fungi; phylum Glomeromycota; class Glomeromycetes; order Paraglomerales; family Paraglomeraceae; genus Paraglomus; species Paraglomus brasilianum. The sequence goes on from CAJVPI010001189.1 coordinate 8,118, forward strand.
TTGCTTTTCAAAATTCTGCAATCATACAAACTTTTTGCGAGAATAATTATATACATAACAAGGGGAATCCAGCACAAATCTTCTGGAAGCCAACGATTATTATAGCAGTTTTCGAACCAAACAAACGAAAAGCAACGAGAACCTAACACTGTCAAAATAGTACGCAGCTTCTTCTAAAATATTGATTCACACTTGGAATATAAAAAGTTTACAAATTTTTAACCTCAGCTACATTCTCTTATTCCAACACTACGCGTAAAGCCGTAAGAAAAATTTTGGTTTTATTTTTATTTTTATTTTTATTTTCTTTTTGAGTTTTGCTATGCATAAATTTTATATCCTCCCGAGATAGCGATTTCTGTACTCTCATCAATAAATTCGTCATTCAATCGTCGAGCAGCAATCAAATTACGCAGGAGTTGACTGATAGAAATTAGGCAAATTTTTATCGAGTTAAGAATATAGCCGTTGATGTAATTAATTGCGTCAAAAATCTAATTTTGATAATAATACGTGGGTGAGTCAAAAAGCTCTTGCTGCTTGGCTTTATTTCGAAAAACTACATAATTTAAAACTAACTAAGCTATTTCTTCAAAATAGTCTTTATATATTTTTGTAACCTCTTCCGCCAACTTTCAAAAGACTTATGATATTTCTCTTGTGGGATACTATCAACAACTGCCTGAGGAGCCCTAAACAGATTTTTAATCCTGTTATTCTTCCTTTTTGCAAGTGCTTTCTTAATTCTAGATAAAGTAAAAAAAAATTACATGACAATATTATAGGCTTAGGATGGACGTAGCAATAATTCGACTCGTATTTTGCTTCAAAAACCCCCATATTCTTAGATGTGCAGAGGCGCACATTAATTTCTTTGTACCTTCAAGAAACAGAAGGTAGGGTGTAATTAGAATAAAGCTTATCTACTCTCGTATCTCTTTATTAGGGTTTTTATTAAGCATATTGAGGCGATTTTTCCAGAATTCTTCACAAAGGCCTTCTGGATCAAGGGTCGTCTTCCAAGTAGTTTTTTCCATCATTGAAAATTTTAACCAGCTGTCAAACTGTGCATAATGTTAGTGCATTATGTCTACAAGACTTCATTAATATTGTATTAATTTTACTAACATCTATCGCGTCTTGCCGTTTCAACAGATATGTAGAATCGGTATTGTTCACGTGAAATTCGAGCCAGTGGTTTCGATGAACAAACTTTGAACAAAGATATCTCAACAACCGTCTATTTAAAACAAACCAAATTTAGTTTGGCTTGAAGATCAGAACTTGAGCTTTTATTTATTAGTATCATGTTGTCATAGGTTATCAGCCCATAAAACGAGAGGCATGCGGCAAGAACTTTTTGATCCACCACGTACCACAGATACAAACGTTAATAATAGGTTTGAAGATGTAAGATAAAGGCTTTTACAATCGTATAAAAGCATAACATTAATTGACACATAATATTTACCAGTCTTCATTGTCGTTCAATATGCCTGGTCTCTTATGTTGTAATCTGAAAGATTGTGAATGCAATATAATTATCATTATGTGTTAACGCCAGACTTTACAATTTGTCTATAAATAACGTTTCGACTTTCACAATAATTAATATCTTCTTTTTTTCACAGGTTAATCTTAATATAGATTTGCGTACAATAACAAGGTCAGACTGTTTTTTTCCGTTAACAAATCTTTCAAGACTGTTCCAGTCTTATCTATTCGCCTGCATAACAAAAATAAGCGCACATTTTCGAAACATTTTAAGGCATATCATGCTCACCGATTTCTAAACTTCTCTGCGATTATCTAATCAGTTGGTCATCAGCTGGAATATCATGCACGATATAATCAACAGAAACTCATCAGGTCTGATAGGTAAAGCTTACTGATCAGTCACTTAAGTCATCAAATGTTGGGACCTGTCTCCGTTTTGGACTGAGTGACTGGGTTCGGAATTGAGACAGGCCCCGAACTCAGACACAACGCCATTCTGTTAGTATTAGGAATAACTTTTACCTAACAACCACGAACAACAAACAATTGGTACCACATAATAACTAAAAAAGAGAATAGTAATGTTAGGACCGGACCCATTCTAGGGTTTGACCCGTTCTGAGAACTGGTCAACCCGTTTCAAGATTGTCAATATTTTTTCGACGTTATCACATATTATTGGAGCAAGAGATTATTCTAATGTGACAATCCCGAATCTAGAACGGGGCACATCAGTAATAATATAATTGCCAATAAAAAACATTGACCATGTGTGGCATTTATCTGCAATTTATTTTGAATGCGTACGACAAGTCATATGATCGTATCACTAAGCATTTATTAATTCTCACGCACATGCTCAACAAACGCCCAAACATTAAACACAACACCTTACGCCTCTTCCACCAATGCAATCAATATGGGATACTGCCCATATGATCTATGCAGAGGGCAACCCCCTCCACATATCCCCGATCCCGTGCTTACACAACAACAACTCCGCTTAATACGTTCCCACCCTCTGGAATGCAAAGGCGTTCGGACATGAACCCATCCCCCCACAATAGCATCATAGACCCCTGGATCCCTCCAATAGAATACAGTCCCTCATTAACATACTAAGAATAGATATCCCCCCCCTTCCCCAATAAATCCGTCTTATGGGCTTTTATTCTCTTCTTCTGCATGTATGTAGATAGATAAAAACAGCTTAAACCTTTAGCGAGCACCTCGTGAATAAAAGTTCCTCGCGATATTTAAGTCTATATACACATGTAGAGGATTCCGTTTGGATAGGAAAAACCTATTACCGCTTGCTAGATGTTCACACGTTTGGTATGAATTAGTGCATCACCCTGATGTTAAATCCACATGGTTACTGAGCATATATGGCATTATTTTATGCTGTATCAATCCTGAAGTTGTTGAGACTTAAAAGAGTGGTGGCAAAAAAAAATGTGCGGGCATGTGACTACTGAGGTTGTCGATACTAGTTTTGGATAGATAGAACAGCTTAACTGGCACCTCGTTGCGAATAAAAGTTTCACGCGATACCTATCCATCAAGATCATCTTGTTGCTCACTACTTGATTACAAAAGTACGTCTTATAAGTTTCACAACAAAGCATATATATATTTCTGTTCCTTTGAATATGTTGCACTACGTGGTAGACTTTTTTAGCTAATCGGGGAAAGGAGAACGTATTTTTTGTAGTAGGGGAAGCAATAATATAGTTTCCCCAACAACGGTTTCTATATGCAGAGTATTCTCGGTACTACTTACTGCGTTGAGTTTATAATAGTATGGAACAAGCCCAGATCTTAACCTTCGATTATTATTCGTCCCGGTGGTGGTTCATTTCGTATACTAATACATGATCCTCATTGTGTGTTGCGTACCACAGGGTTAACATTAGTTTAACACACACATGCATACTATGCTCTTCACTTTAAATAATGGTAACTGTTTACAGTGTATGGAATAAACAAAAACATAACACAACACCGACCGCCCTGCTTCCTATTAAATGATTAGTTTGAGTGTTGTCACTATCCTATAAGAGATAGGGAGATCTTTTACACTGTAGAATAAATTTCCATGAATATTGATGCATTGCCATTTGCATGTTAACTTCCATACAAAGTTAAGTAGCATATGCACCATTAGATGGCAACCCTAATTTTGCTGCCTCAACATATGTTTATAACCATTTATTGTTATTGACAAGAAGAAAAAAACCATAGTTACTGGTTACATAAAATAAACGGCCGTTTGTTTATCATTTTGAGGTAAAGAACAAATGACGTCAAGTTACATATTGTTTAGACACAATAGGTTTTCAAAATGAGCCAATGACCAACTTTATCCGGTAAACCCATGAGAAATCGATCACACGAAGTACAAAATCAATTCACCTTTGCATAGCCCGTTCGGGATATTTTGAATATAAGAGCGCCTGTCACACTTTGATCTCAAGCAATGACACACATTGATGTTTTGGTCACCTCATTTATACATAATAGTAGAGCGGGGAAAAGTGTAATGTAAAAACAAGGGGGTTTGTTGCCAACCCACGTTTTTGTTATGATTAAATAATGGGGAAGCTGCGTTGTAATGTTCATTATACATTGGTGTTACACATTCGATATAGTATAAAAAGAGTCAATAATTGACGAAACGGCCTGCGACGTCTACGTTCAACAATTCAATGCTTGCTAGCTGTGAGAAATTTCCCGATCATACAGGTATGAGTAATGATAATGAGTCATATTCTGCATAAACCGACATCTAATCAATCTTTTAAATCATGGCGTCTCCAGATGCCGCGTTATCGACCGATGGAGGGTCTCATTGTTTAGATACGCTAATACTAGAGCTCAAAGTAGAAATTGTTCTTCACCTGAGCAATCCTACAACACTCGCTAGATGCTCACATGAATGGAACAACATTGTAAATTCACCTTTTACGAAATCTAAGTGGCTGATCAGCAGATATGGAAGAACCCATGCGTTATTTCACGCAGTCAGAATGGGCAAGCCGTTCGTTAATTTTGATGTAGTTGAATGGTTATTTGCGCAGAAAGCGCACATCAGTCGATACTTTATCCAAAGATTGGTGCTTGGGTTTGGGAAATGTGATAGAAAACTTATTGATCTCAAACGAAAGTATAACATAGGATCGTCCGATCCATTTTCGAACACCTTAATTCAAGACAAAACCTGTAGTTCGTGGGCAAGCAATCTTTCCGTCGATGTCTTTTCTCGGCTTCTCAAAGAGGGTTACGATCGATTCGGGGAAAATAACATTTTGGTTCGTGGAAATGACATGGAAAAATTTTATTATCTCTCTGGCGGACCACTAGGAATCACTCAAGCCATGTTTGACATTCAAAAAAACATGGATGAAATTGAAACGTTGATTCGAATTCATAAATTCGCGCCATTTCCTACCAGGCATCTGCCCTGCGATGTCTCCGATGGTTGCGCCGACGTCTTGCAATTGAATATTATTGCACGGCCTATTCTGATCTGCCCTGAGTTGGTTGGTGTCTGGAAGGAAAGTGGATATCATGAAGTAGTAACTGATGTAAATGATATTGTCATGCGAAGTGCTCTGCTAATTCTTTATCCACATGAATTTGAAGAATGGGCTTTACCTGGATTAGAGCAAGTTGTCAAGAAATTAAGCCATTTACAGTCGTATGGTTTCAAATTGACCGACAAGCTTATCGGAGATGCTTTAATATTATTTGAACACAGACTAAACTATGTCGATATAGGTGAAACACTAATAGAAGCTTTTGCTATTGTTCGTAAAAAGCTCAGGGAGGATATTCTTATTATTTGTCTAACGGAGTTGTTGTGTCCAGAAAGACATATTGAACAACATGTTTCGCTTAACTTTATAATCAACTGTATGAACAAATCTTAAGACCAAATCATCTATGCATACGCATGTGTACTAAAGAACAACTGCGTATACAAATATATGGTAAGAAATTTTGGTGCATTTCTAGGTATTTGTACGATAAACCCGAGTATATGATTAAATAATGACAGAACACAAAAGCACATGTACAAACAAAAATTGCTGTACAGTATATATTTGTTATTTATGGTAATTTAATAAGTATAAACTTTCGTTAATTTAGCTGTTACGTATTTTATCTTTATATATAGCACAATTAATAAGAGTTACGACTAAGTTTATCCAAACGATTAAGATTATAAGATTTTGTCTTTTGTATCAATACAGTTTTAAATAACATTACCGATAAGAACCCTGCAAACTGCCTTAGATTTTTTCAGAAAATTCTTGTGAGCAATAATTTCGGGCTTATAGCCAGCACTGTTACCGACGGGCAAAGTTGAAATCAAAAATGGTATATAGCACGTATTAATATAAATAGTTAATTAAATTAAGCTTATAATCATACCATTTTTGCAGTAAATTCACTCTCTTTCTTTTTATTACTTATCTTCCCAATTATCCCTCACTTGAATATTCTTTATATCTATTTGTCTCTGATCAGTCAGAAGACGACTCGTCCTGGCATAAATAATGAAGCAAATGATATACAGTGGTGTTCAAAAAAAAATGGCACAAATATGTATAACTCGGTCAATTTTCAAAATAAACGCGTAATCAATGGATCAAAACAAAGCTTATGCAATGGACTACCATTTCCAAACAGACTTATTTTCAACTTACTTCGCGCTTTATCCAAAACAAAAGTGTAAAATGTCGCAATCCGTTAACGAAAGACAACGACAAACGATATTATATTATTGGGAGAAGGGCCTTAATCCTATCGAAAACCTTTGAAACATAGTTAAAATAAATGTGGAAAAGGCGTAAACCAAAAAACTATAAGGATTTGGAACAGTTTATGACTGAAGAGTTGGACAATATTCCTAATTAATTTAATAGATTCGATGAAGCAATCGATGTGAACTAATTATAGAAAATAATGGTGATCGCATCCCGTATTAAATAATAAATAAATTAACAGCACCTTTTAGGCTTTCAAATAAAGTTTAAATCATATTATTTGGAGCAATGTGTAATGAGTTAGAAGAAAATTCGTTTGTGCCATTTTTTTTGAACACCACTATACTTGATGTCATTATTGAATAAATTATTGAATAATTTATTCTGTTAGAATTTCAATGGTTATCAATTTGGTACTTGACTAAATAAAACTTCACTTTCTCGTATTTTCACAGTTTACCATGTCTTTTAGATAATACTCTCCTTAAATCCGGAATAACTAACGCTGTAGTTAACGTGGATCAAATTAAGGAAGGGTGGTACTGTACATTGGCGGTTAATATTTGCCTCCCACTGTATAAAGGGCATATGGTCTATTTTTTTTTATAAGTGAAACGTTAAATACAAAAAGAACAAAGTGCACAGTAAAACTCGATATAGAGGACTCTTCGATGTAACAATATCGCTTAGTACGGAGATTTTTAATTCAACATTAATAAAATTGTCTTGATATACCGCTAATAAAAGTACTATATGTTAGGCCTATCAAGAATATGCTTGATATAGCGGATATCATATTGCGGAGTCCGCAATAGAGTTGTAAAACTCGCGAGAAACTTTTATGCAATAAAGTTATAACGGAAGTCTGTAAAAAAAATCCGATAATTTATTTAATACAACCATCATTTTCTGTCTCCTATGAAATATTTATTAATATACATAGTCAACCTCGTTAATCCGAACCTCGTTAGTCCGAATTCCTCGTTAATCCGAAGAAATATTTTGGTCCCGATTCATTAATAAGAAAATTGCCTCGTTTATCCGAATTTTTATAATAAATCTCTGTAATCCGTAATCCGAAGGCATTTGTGAAAAACATGTCATATAA
>CAJVPI010001190.1:0-15480 GCA_910592345.1 Paraglomus brasilianum
ATGAGTTTGCAGATCATCCTTACTATTAGGTGACATTACACAAATTTGTTTATGGACATATCCAGTGACCGATAATAAATGCTTAACTTATTGGTAAGCACATACATTTGTACTGGGTAACGTTAACATTTATTCATTGTTCTCTAATTATGAGGGGCGAAAGAGTGTGTACTCTGAAAACAACGCCCATAACCATTACAATTTGCATTCGCAAAACATATGCATATTAATATGGTAATGGTCAATACTAAGTAATTAAGTCGTTGAAAAAGTATTATATAATTGCTACACCAAGTCTGTAGTATTATTCGTAGTGAGCGTAGCGTCTATCTATGTCATCATTAGAGTAAGGCGGACCCTTTACTCTTACCCGTTAAATCGTTCACTTTCATTATTCCTAAATGTAACCTCAAAGCGAGTCTATCGGATGGAACGAAGAAGCAGTTTGTCAGTAGTTGGACGCGACACAAGAAACAAGATATGATTAAGGATTTATATAGTTAATAATAATAATAGTCTTTGACAAATATAATACAATGACTCACCTAAGTTCAAATTCGTATCCACTAATTCTGCCAGCTTCTTCCCAAAGTCCATGAGCCTTTTCTAAATTACCTTTGAGATAAGCAATCAAACCTGCTTCCCAATATGCAAATGGAAGAACAAACTTGTCCTCTTTTATTCGGTCATCCCGATCAAAGATCCACGTAAGGCATTCGCTACAATATCATATATATAATACCATTTAGATTATCATTTCGACTTTAAAAGCAATTTCCATATCCTACTTACTGCGCTTCTGAAAACCGTTTCAACTGATTTAATATGGATGCTTTGATAAGCCTCAGCATTGCTCCAACATCATACTTGCCGGTTGATATGTCTTCATCAGCTTCTTCTAGAGCATTCAGTCTAGCGTCCGTCATTTCCATACATTTGAGCAGTAGCTCTTGTGTCATACATCCAAAGCTATTCCAAATAAGCATGATTTCAAGACCAGGAAGCACAATATTTTTGAAATCGTCTTCTGCATACTGTTTTACTTTCCGCGTCACATATTGCTCTATTAATATTGTCCGTCCTCCAAACTTACGAACAACAAGACCGGCAACTTGCGAATAGATTTTAATGGCTTCCTCCATCTTCCCCACCATCACTAAGCAACTGGCTTGAAAATAAGTAAAGAATGCTGGACTCCAATAACCTTCTTTTGCAAGATTAGCGAAACAACTAGCTGCAGCCTCCCATTCCAGCATCATAGCATAATTCATTCCTAATTCGTAATCACACAAGCGCCTCAATTCAGCTCCAAATCCCGTAGCCAGACTCTGATTAACAGACTTGAAGGCAACTGTTGATTTTTGCAATTCACGTTTCAAGCGCAGGTTACGACCCGCAAAGAATGTAAAAAAGTCCGATCCGGGAAATTGTTGAAGCGCATCTTGGATGTAAGAGTCAGCTTTTGGGATCTAGTAAAAAATAAGCATATGTTATAACATGATAATCGATGAAAATTGCGACATTTTGATTTGCTTACGTAGTCCGTGCCGAGTATTACTGGCACAAAAGATGTCAATATTGTATACGAGGCTGCAAATCTAGTAAAATGGGCATGCTTATAGTTAGTAATTGCTGGGGGGCATTTTCCGATAACACAGACACCTTGAAAGAACATTTCTTACAAAATAGATGCCAAGGGCGATCTTATGCCTCGTCCACGCAGGCAATCATTGACCAGCTGAACACCCAACTCTTTATTTCCTCTATACCCGATTGCAGCTGCGATCAATTTGATAATTTTTCCGGGAAGAAACGAAAGCACAAGGTTACATGTTCCGAAACTACGCACCAAATTAAAATATAGAATCAGAATATTGCCAAAATGGTATCTATACTTACGACAGAGCTTGCCGATGAGCGAAAAGTTTAGCAAACTAACCCGAATTCGACGCCACCTTTGGTATGTCGATCAACAGGACCCGGAAAATCGCTTTTGTTCATTTCATCCCACACCTGTTCGTAACTCTTGTATCCTGGGGAAAAGGAAAGGGGGATTTTAATTTCGACCTTTTTTGTTTAAATATTCTCACAGCAAAGTTGCAATTACCTCGTCTCAAATTCAATGCTGCCTTGCCATAGCTGACCAGACTCTCCTGAAACAACTGAATCAAAGCAATTAGCAGAACTGATTCTGCCTTGATAACCATGCTTCGTAATTGTCCATTGGCCATGAAATGTTTTCGACCAGAGAAGAATTTAGTAAAACTCGAAGTAAAACTGGGTTTCGATGCATGAAGTTGTGTGCTAGCCAAAGTTTCGGCGAAAGAAAGGTGTTTTATAGCAAGTGTTATATCGTCCTCGTTAAATGTTGTGACGGCTGCAGGAGGTTTGAAATAGTAATGATGAAAAAATCGAGTGCGAACATGAATATATGGACAACAAGCATCTTGAATCTGTACCTTTTAGAAACGATATACATCCTCGGCCAAGGGCATACAGTGGCTCAAAGTCTGCTTTCTCGGCAAAAATATCTTGAGCCTCTGAGTATTGATTGCAAAAAAAGGCCTTTACCTAAAAAACACGAGACAGGTTTGATAATTAGAATAATGAGAGGCTAGAGGTGGAGATTGCAAGACCGAGTAGAAAGGTGATTGGTTCACTTACACCCTGAAACATTCGCTCATCTAATGAACAACGTGGCAAGTGTTAATAACTCAAAGAAGTGGGGTAAACGGAAAGTTACTGTACTGTATTGTACTGGATAAGCGACATTACCTTCAGCTTCCTGTTCTTTCGCAGTTAAGTTGTTAGGACCGATCTCTGATATATCTATTTGCAAACTCTGAGCAAGTTCGGTGGATGCCCTTGAGCCTTCTTGAGAATAGACAAGCTGTTCATTTTCTCGATTTTCAGCACTTGGACCCATTGAAAGATATAATGAGACTACAAATTTCACTCCTTGACACAATTTAATGGGAGCACAGAGTGCTTAAATATGGAACTCATAAGGATTCAAACACGCGCGACACCAGATTAGATTCCCATGCAAGATGAATAGATAAGCATACTTGAAAATACGCCAGATCGAGGACATAATAAGTTGGGCCTATCATTAACATTAATGGTTTTATTCATTGTATGTGTTTATTATTATTTATGTTATTCAAAAATCGGTAACATATCAATAGCAGGCATTACAGTCGTCCCCCTCTACAATCTCCCCCTCTATATAGTCACAACCTCTTTATAAGCACACTTCCAACAAAAGTTGCATTGTGAACTATAGAGGGGACGACCGTACTACTATTTCCTGCATGATCTCTGGAGAGAATAAAGGCGGCACTTGTACATCTCAGACCCTCCTATTTTTTGAACGCTCCCACACCAGCTGCAAGTTTTGGAAGCCTCATTTTGGATAATAACACGGACCTCTAATTCGTCTGCTTTAGCCACCAGGCGTTGGCGAAATTGATAGTGGCCCCAGCAGAGCATTTTGCGAATGGGTTTTCTAAAATTATAAAATTTCTGGACCCGAGTCGGGACTTAGAGATATAATTATACTGTATTGTAAGTCCCCGTCCGACGCATAACCAATCAGATTCGCTTAATTGCTAAATCTGATTGGTGAATTTTCAACCCTAAAAATTCCTAACAAATGTAGCTCTATAATCGCAAAGTAACACATATAATAATATACAAATAATACGTCAAATAAGTAGCACGTGATTTTCAATTAAACTTTTATAAACCTATAGCCTGTATATACTGAAATTGTATAGGGAGAATTCTCTACAGTCACACCCTCTTACAGTCACTGGTTTCAGGAAACTGATAGTGTTACTGTAGAGGGGCATCTATTACAATAATAACAGTCTGATTATTGTCCGGCTAGACAATCGTTTTTCTTATGCTATACTACATAGATTATATTGCACATGGGCGCTTTTGTTTAATTGCGTGGCTTATCGGACTTATTAATCAGTGAAGAATATTTTCCTGCGTGTGCTCCCAAATGTTACACTGATACTATTGTTCTTATTTACGGAAACAATCGTGACATCGCAATGATGTGTTACACTAGGTATCCGTTTATACTTATTATTGGTCGACAGTCGCAGACTCTTATTGCGTAGATAACCAGTTTAATTAAATTATACGCGTGACTTATCGGACTTGACTTAGAAAATATTTTTCCGCGGGTACTTACGGAAATAATTATATCGATACCCATGTATGCTTTACTATTGGTTGACAGTCGCAGACTCTCACACTCCTTACTGCATATCTTCCCATCTAACATTCGAACACGCGTCTACTCATACATACATATATATATACCCCCAGACGCTTGCACATGTATCTTCTCCTCCAAAACGCAAATACAACGTTATCGAAAAGTTAATAAACAACGAACAATGCCTTTGCTGCTACGCACATACGACACTTTGATACAATTCACGAACAAGCCTTCAAAACGACACGATTTATCAACCACGTTAACCGATACTCATACATATCCAAACACTACTCTTTCCGCGATTAGGAAAAAGACGCTCGCGATGACACACTATGGAGAAAACAAGGCATGTGGATGGGTTGGCATGTTTCGGGTGTTGTATTCATTGAAGTATAGTTCTTTGTGTTGATGCGCCCTTTAAACGTGGTTCGTTCAAACTTACTCCCATCATCGACGTCTGGCATGTTCGTTTAACATCGTACAGACTTACTCATTCATGGATAGTTTGACATGTTCCCGTTGGGGCTTGGGTGTCTTATGCATTGAAGTATAGTTCGTTGGATAGCCTTTAAATAATTCGTTCACTCACTCCTGTGTTAAGAAATTCGTTTCTTACCTTTTCTTTTTTTTCTTTTTTTAATCTTATCTAGAACAATCGAATTAACAACATTATGAAAGTTGAATATATAACGCAACAAATCTTTACCGCCACTCCATATTGCACGACGACTCGGTTTATCGACGAGTTTCGTAGCAAGAGGAAGGCAGTTTGAAGACGAGGTGAGAATTCTTACTGGGTATCTGTTGAGTGTTTGTATCCTAAGTACACTGCCACTAGGTTAAAAATCGGATTACACGGAAGCGCATCGGGCCACAGTATGCGGTTCACCCGCCCGTCAGGCACCCCAAATCTGACATCGGTCGGTGGACGCAGCTGCTGTGAACGTTCGGTAATCCGTTCCGAAACGCCAACTGCAGCAATATCACGCGCGGCCTGTGGTAAATAGGATACATGGACCATTGAATTGAAAGCGCATCGCGGCCACAGTATGCGAAGTTCACCCGTCAGGCACCCAAACCCTGACATCAGTCGGTGGACGCGCCTGCTGTGAACGTTCTTCTTGGTTCTTGACTACGATGACATGGTTACTCATACATCTCTTTGTTATTTTTGTTATTATTAGTGCCGAACGGGCCGACATGGCGATATCAACACTACTCTTTATTGCACATTTATCGTTTCACAACAACCTCACCTCCTCTAAAGCGCAAATACAACGTTATCCGAAAGCTAAATATAAAAACGCAACAACATTTGCCGCCACTCCATATCACGCACATACGACAAACAGTTCGAACAAGTCTTTGAAACGACACGGTTTATCAACCACGTTAACCGATACTCATACATATCCAAACGCTACTCTTTCCGTGATCAGGAAAAAGACGCTCGCGATGACACACTATGTAGAAAACAAGGCATGTGGATGGTTTGGCATGTTTTGTTTGGGGCGGGTGTCGTATTCATTGAAGTATAGTTCTTTGTGTTGATATGCCCTTTAAACGTGGTTCGTTCAAACTCACTCCTATTCATCTGGCATGTTCGTTTAACATTGTACAGACTTACTCATTCATGGATAGTTTGACATGTTTCCGTTTGGGGCTTGGGTGTCTTATTCATTGAAGTATAGTTCTTTGGATAACCTTTAAATGGTTCGTTCACTCACTCCCGTGTTAAGAAATTCGTTTCTTATCTTATCTTTTATTTTATTTTTAATCTTATCTAGAACAATCGAATGAACAACATTATGAAAGTTGAATATATAACGCAACAAATCTTTGTCGCTCACTCCATATTGCGCATACGACGGTTTACAACGACTCGGTTTATCGACGAGTTCCGTAGCAAGAGGAAAACAATTTGAAGACGATGTAAGAATTCTTACTGGATATCTGTTGAGTGTTTGTATCCTAAGTACGCTGCCACTAGGTTAAAAATTGGATTACGCGGGCCACAGTATGCGAAGTTTACCCATAAGGCACCCCAACCCTGACAAGACGTTACTCAAAACGTGCCAGCACTGGGAACATTGTGCCTGTCCGTCTTCGTCGGACTTGACACAATAAATCAACAGTATTATATTTAATACGTGAGTGGATAGAAACGCATACTGTTCGTGTTGATCCTTCTCCGAGAGTGTACACGGAAAGTTGATTTGAGTGGGTAAATAACGTTTGTATCATAAGGGATCTATTTCGCTTTAGTAGGATATACGCAAACGTTGAGAGTGTCGCCATGGAGGGATTGTAACGACAGTCGAATCAATGTTAGGGTTGAATTGATTGACAGATCGTATACAAGTATACTCAATAGCCGAGGAATTGGCAACAGATATTGAAAGTGACGTTCGATATCAGTTGGGAAAATGCATCTGTGTTTGGGTTATTTGTGGCATGTTCAACGATTGTGTTATAATTCGGGATTGTTTGTTAATGTGTCGTTCTGGTAAGTGATATGGTTGAAATCGATGTGTCTTGAATTTGTATTGTGCCATACTCGCAAAGTTAAAACTGCTCGATCGAGTTTTTTGAGGGAAAGTTATTTATAGAATTAACTAAAAATAAAATTTTTACTGTCTGTGGATATTCCAAACACATTCTGCATTATGTACGGCTATTTTTCGTAGTGCATGTTATTAACGCGTAAATACTGTATACGGCAAAATAGAATTTTTTGTTATAAAGACCGCAATTGGCGTACAAACAACACTCGGCAATAATATCAACGTACCATTGGTTCTGATGCAGATTGAAATTTGCTTTGTCCAAATTGTTAAAATAAGTTAAGGAATTATTTGTGGCAAGGGGGCCGAAGTGCAGGACATCTATAGCCCGAAATAAAATACCCGACTTTCAAAACCCTAAGGCTTTTATATTAGAGGGGTAGAGAAAAACTAATCCGTAAGAATAAAAGTTACGGTTTAAAATTTTTAATCAACTAAAAAGGTTTCGAATTACGGACGTCCAGTTTGTGCAACATTGTGTAACATGCCATTATCCAATAAAGCGATAAGTTTAGCATTTATTGTATAACACGGATTACAGAAATATGTTGCTAGAAATACTGTAGTATAATAAGCACAAACATATCGTATTTATTGGAGCTAACCGTTGAATAAACTCACATAGGCCATAAATAAGCTGTAAATTACAAGTTTATTCAAAAAGAGCTTGAGTCACAGTCACTAAATTATACAAGTGTTAATATTGTAATTTGACTTTGTTATATCAACACATAGTCAATTCTTGTCTTCATACCTGCAGCTGAATCCAAATCATAACTATTCTCGGTTTAGGTAAATATTCTGTAGGTAAGAGTTTACTAGAGTATTTACTCTCCTTCTCGAGACGTGATAGGGGTTTTACATCATTGTGATAGACGGCATTCCACGTGTTGCTATCAGAATTGTCCCTTTCCACCTCTGTAATAAGCTCCTCAATATCATCCAATAGTCCCCGTGCATCTGGACGCTTATCAGGATCAGCATCACAACACCGCTCGGCAAGTTTCTTGTATCCCTCCGGCACGAAATCAGGCATCGTTGGCCGCAGTCCACCCATAATATCACATAATAAAATTCTATCGAACTGCCTATCTCTAAAAGGTGGTTCACCAGTGGCAATTAAACACATAATAATACCAAAAGAATACACATCTAATTTCTGAGTAAATTTGCAGGTATGAAAGACTTCCGGTGCAATAAAGGGTAAAACGCCTCGAATGGTTGAATTTGTTCACATGAATTCACCGATTGAGAAAGACCAAGATCGCATATCAATGATTGTGTCTCACGCGTATCGTCATGCAAAACAATGTTTCGCCATGGAGATCACAATGCACAATTCCTGCAATATGGATAGTCAACAGATAATATGCAATATTCTTCAAACATCGTAATTTCATCCTCCACGTCAATTTGTTAATATTTTGGTCCAAATAAGACAAAAGACTATCATTGTTAGCATATTGCGTAAGTGAAATCATTCTAGAAAGTATATTTCTAAGGCACAAATAAAACCGCAGATAAAATAGAATTAGAAATAGACCATAAACATGACATAAGCTTTGTTTTGCCGTATTGGTGAAATATGCAACTTTTTCTGCATCTAAACACCGTCTTCTTCTTTTGTGTAATGTACGGGAGTGCGAATTACTATTTGACCTTGGGATTTAGCTTTTTCGATCCTTAGCTAAATACAATTCGACTATTAGTAACTTTTCATCAGGCTTTAACTACTCACACGACCCCGAACATTTTTTACATCATGGATACAGTTTATCGATCGAATTAACATACAAGTCGATGTAACACAAAATCTTTATTCTCATATTGTACCCACTACTCAGCTACTAGCGTGAGTGGTAGTGTTCACGTGCGGTTGTAACTTAATGTAAGAAATGCGTAATTGATGATTGCCTAAGCGAAGATATACGATGTAATGTAATTTGATTGATCACACGGCGAACGACCGTTAAGTCTTCTGTCTTAATGTTGTCTTGTTGCTCGAGAAATATCAAGGACTTCTTAAGTGCTTCTTCACCCTCTTTATTGGAGATTTTTTCGACGTTTGCATTGTTTTCATCATCTGTATCGGAGTCATTCTCTGCGGACTCGCAACCGAGAACTTCTCATCATCGTCAAGAGCTGCGTTTGCATTTTAAACTTGTCTATTGTGACTTTCTTATAATACTCATGTCCGATCGAATAATCGTAATTTTTTTCTTACCAAGATGCTAGATGTCATCTTGGATTAATCGTTAATACCCGGTTACAAATTTACTTCCTTCCCTATATAACCACCCGATACATGGATCGCCTAGCCACACCAGCCACGATCATTGCAGATCAGCTTCCCTTATAGGCTAAACAGATGTCGCACTGACAGAACATGAGTAACTATTACTATTACTATGTATATTAATTAATATTAATTTCATTCCATTCTTATCACATATTTTAATATGGTTATTTTGATACCAACCACTTGTTTCGGTCGGTTGTTTGTATTCGTACCAGTATTTACAAATTTACTTGTGATGAATTTATTATGAATTTAGTATTGTACAATTTGAATAAGCATTCATGCAATTCACCAACATTTCACCGGATTCTGAACCCTTCACGTCAAGAGAAACAGAATCAACTGCATTTTGTCAACTCCAACCTAACCCGCTTCGACTTTATATGGTCTTTTTGACCAATGCTTTCTCTCCAATGCCATCATCCAAAATGTCCATATTTTATATAAACACTCAATTCCTTCCATGGCAAACAGTCCCATTATTGTTGCTGATTCATCTAGATTATTACGAGTTCTTCTTTATCCCTCTTGGATAAATGAAGAAAACTGCCACTTTGGATATATCTGCGTGATAATAATTGACATCCAAGTTATAATATATTAATTATTACATATTAATTATATTCTCAAGGAAACCCATACCTTTGACAACCGTTTGTCTTTCGTAGAGCTTTCGCTATGCAAATTATCACGAACGACTGTTGATTGTCGAACAATACGTTCTATTGCTGATTGGCTGGGCAGGCTATAGAACGCTATGATGATTAAATGACAATTAGCCAAGAATAAGATGGAGTGAACGCAACCATTCAGCAGCATTTCTTCTTTCATACAAACATCACAGATTAAACGCGCGCCAAAGACATAACTACACTTTCAATAACACACATCATACAATACAGATTACTAATCTATCGTTTTGGTACCCGCTGTACTCAAGCAAGAGCATATTCGGACTTGATTCATTTCCCAATAACTCACATAATATTGCACTATTGACATCATCTGCCAGTTTATCCCGACACGTCTGTGATAAATGGCTTCCGACTGGTGAAGTTTCGGGCTCGGGGTACGCAATTAATGGTATTACTCCTCTTAGTGCACTCGCATATGTGTCCTCATCACCAATTTCAGTGTAGGGTCTTAGGACTTCCTGCGCAAACGATAAAGCCTCTGTAGTTTCGCCTTTTCGCACAATCTCAACAAACTGCTGACAGTGAAGTTTAAAGCACATTTCAATCGATTGCGGCGTCGTCGATTCATGGCCCACGGCAGAAGAGACTACTCGTGGAAACTTCTTTTGACATAGCGACAGAGCTGAAGGTATGTCTCCCGATATTATTAATTCACGAATCTCTATGGGATTCGTTAAACGAAAGAAGGTATGTTTTGAGAGAGATCGCTTAGTATTGAACATATTAATGCGAGGCGTTTTTCGTCAGGGGGATATTACCATAACTTCTCTAATAGATACTATTAACAATGGATCATAACTCAAATTTAAGAGCTGTGTCGAATTTGCATAATTCATATATACCCACGTTTTCGTGCCTCCAGACTTCTCAAAGCAACCTCAACCTCTCCCAGCCTTCCCTCTCTACACCCATTCGTTCCTAGACACTTCTTTTCCTTGTCTTTCTGCTTTTCTCTACCTACTCTCTCAACCTCGGTCATTTCTTCGTCACCCTCTGCATCAACCCTAGTCCACTCCTCAACACCGTCTACCCACACGGTTCCGTTTCCTGTTTCACTTCCTACACCAGTCCATTCGCCGTCGTTTTCCCAGAACAGCCTCTCTTCGTATCCGTCTCCCTCGATTTCCTGCCTATCTTTGAAAAATGCTTTCGCAGTTTCGCCGTAGCAGTTGTGTATTAGATAATCGAAAACTAGCGAGCGAACGAGAGCGTCGTCAGGGCCCTCCGTGTGTTGGTAGGAGTCTACGCAAGGATCCATGTCGGGTCGCATGCGAGAGGGAGCGGGATAATCGGACAATGTATGGTAACCGAATAAAATAGAAGACGGGAAGAGATAAAGGAGGGAAATGAGATAGCGTTATAAGCAGTAAAGGGAGGGTAGAATAAGGGTTTTTGAGAAGGTAGTGCGACTTATACATTATGTAACCTAGCTGATATTATGTCATTAAGCCGATCAATTTGAGGAATTATGGTAATGATCATTGTTGGAGCGAGCAATGTAATAAATAATTGAAGGGGAATTGATAAGGAGTTTGAACTTTGTATGCAGAGTTCCTATGTCATTGTTCTTCGTCAATATCCTATTAATAGAAAGTGACAAAAATAACCCTCATTACGAGCGAGTCTGATTTTATCAGCTGCGCACGCCGTATGTTATTTTTCATCACATTGACAAAGTCTTTCTATTTTTGGATATTTATCATAAGACGCTTTAGTATTGATGAATTCATATTTGTTATTTGGAGAGAATGAGCACATACTCCGACTAAGTATAGATGAGGCCAATCAATCAAAGTAACCATGTGGCTGGGGTGGCTGGGGTGGCTAGAATATGGAATAGTCAATCTTATTGATCGAATATTTAGAAACTTTATTTTGACTCAATAATTTACAGCATTACCTACAAGATTGAATGCTAATGATTTTATCCAATCAATTAGTATTCGGATCCTGTCAAGCTAGAATTGCAAGTAAACATTCACCAACACATAATAATAGTGAAAGTTCTCTTATTGGTACGCGTTTTCTAACTACCAGCATCTGTTTTTTTTTAAATTGCTGCTCCTGATGACTCCAACACAATGAAAGAAAAAGTTGGAGTGGCAGGCATTTTTAATTATTTCACACTCGGATTCTAATAGTTGCTTCTTGGTAAATAACAGTGGCAGGTCAAGACTGCTGACGAAGAGACGGATAATAATTATATTTTAGCGATTGCTAGTGACATTTTTGAAACATGTAAATGATGCGAATAAAGAGTAAGCAAGAAACGATTGCGAAAGAAAACAATGAGAATAACGAACGCAAAAAGATACTTATCGCGGCTTGTTCCAGTACCAGTGTGATTGGTTGCCGTAATTAAGTAGAATTCGCTGGCTGATATGTGTTTGATTATTTGTTATGATATTAATGTGATTTTTCTCTTTTTTCTAACTATGACATGCTTGCTGTAGTAGTAATCTTTCACTCTTCGTGACAAAAATCGGATAAACATTTCGATGTGGAATTTGGTAGAATCGATAATGAGTCGTACTGTCGGATGAATCACATGCTGGGAATTGTAGTGTTCTCATATGAAAGCAAAAGCTTTGTCATGTGAAAAGGAAAAGGTCTCGATTATCTTATGCGCAGCAATTACATCATTGCTTCACATAACTCGCATTAGAGATGGCATTGGAATTAGCAAGTGATAAAGGAGGTTATTTCTAATTTATTGGGTCTGCTGTTCACGTCTTTACATTTATCGATATTATAATTATTGTTAATATTGCTGCTGACCTCACACATGAATATAGATAAAGTCACGTCACACTACCCTACGGTCTGGTTTTACCTGACTGTATGTTTAGAAACGTAAAATTGAAAAGTGTTTTAGTGACTAATTCTGGCCATCACTAATATAACAATCTATGTAATGGTTTTCTACATTCTTGGACTCTCCAATTTCCCCGATAAATGGAACAATATAAAATAAAAAAAAAAAAAAAAGGAAAAGAAAAACAGTTTTAATAAACTAATTCGGCTCGGCAAACAATCTTTTTTTTTTACGTCAATATTTTAACTTCATGCGCTTTGACAGCGTAATCTGTTTCGAACTATTCGAATTCTCAACTTTTAGTTTTTCAAAAACGGATATTTCTATAATAAAGATTTAAAATTTAAGCCTATTAGATATTATCTTCGTGGCACGTGTTGGGATGGGAGGCAATCATTTCAAATCATTTCATCGACAATCACTTCCCGAAATTATCCTTTTTCTTTGTACTGTCGGTGAAATGATTGTCGATGAATAATATGTACCCGTTAAGATACACGTGGAAGAGTGTCTTCCAACGGAGTCTTTGACTACTCCTACTACCGATAAATCTTTAAACAACAGTTAGTAACCTTTAACTGGGTTTCGAAATACTCACGATGCTAGATCGGTCTTGTATACGCTATCCCTCCATGGAACTAATTTCGAAAGCCTACAGGTCGCGTTTATGGCAATTAAATAATAATCCTGATGTCAAAGTTTCTATAAATTTGATGGCAAGATTGAATTGTTAATCTCGGATTCGGGAAGCGTTTTACACTTTAATCCAAGATTCGACAAAGGAACACACCAGGTAAATAACGAATAATTAGCAGTTATAACACTTCGTTTATTAAAATATAAAGAACTACGTGGTATTCTAATTATAAGGACAATTATAAAAACTTGCTAGAGATATGCTGAAGATATGCTGAAGATAATATTCACTAAGAGAAATTATGACTGTATAACTACCGTTTCATTATATATGGGGAAATCATCGCTGGGTAATGAAAGTGGTGAACCATTATTTCTCACAACTAGATTTTATTCTGAGTAGAAACCTAAATCCGTCCCAATGCTGTTACTGTTCGTGTGTAACTGGCGAATATGCGCAGCTCGTGCACTTTAATGTTCATCGTGCAATTAGGCATGACACATGGGCCATGTTTTTTCTTGTATTAGTTTTTTTGATTTCTTACATCAACTAGGAAGGAAGTAAACGAGTTAAATGTTGAGTTATTATCTTCTAACTTGCGTAGATCTCTCCCCCGCTCATCTACCTTCCGTTCTATTTTTTTTTTCGATTCTACTCAGCCTTTTCTCAAGTTTGTTTCAGCGAACATGTCTGACGAGGTTGATACCGCCACATCGATTATTAATTGTCTGATATAGGTGGCGATATCTGAAATGGAATATTGCTTGTATTAGTGTTCTACAATACTAGAAAGAACAGTATATTACTAATTATAGATGTTTTAAAAATAGACCATTCTTCTTTACTATTAATTCGTATGATAAGATTTATCCAAAGTCTCTCCTTTTTTTCATCATATTTTCTCAGAGCGAAATTAAGCGGGTTTATTAGATTCAGAATCTGACCATTTAACGACTTTGTCACTAAGACTTGATATTTAACTGAATAATAAATTTATATGTTTTATATAATAGGAAAAATGATTATAGTGTTAATAGTTATTTTTTTGAACTTCATTGTTTAATAGTTATTTTCGTTGTAAATTACGCATTACTGACGGTTACACACTACACGTATGTAGTTAGACCGTCAGCGAAGCGGCGGGTTAACAACTCGTTTACTATATATAAACTTATTATAACGGGTTCTGACTGTATTAACAACGGCAAGATCAAACGTAATAAAGGGGGAATGCTTATTGCCGATATTCTTTCTTAATGACTCGAATAAACTGTAGTTCTTATTAAACAATACATTCAGATCGTAATAATCTATTGACAGTTACCTGTATATCTTACTATTACTGTTAATAAGAAGCTTCCCTTTGTTTGTGAATGGGTCGTACTTATCCCACACTATTTTGACTAACAACCATTAGAATTTGGTAACTTAGTGATAAGAATCCTAATGTTAGCGATACGTGAAAAACAGTAGATTAGTTTTGTTTTATACGGGAGAATTCCCATTCTAATCGAAGAAGCAAACTTTGCGAAATTTCGAACTAGCCGGCGAATTTAGTGTGCGAATGGTATAGAATACGCGCAAGCTAATCTCAAAGGCTGTTGTATATTTGCTATCAGCACAACATAAGTTATTACACAACTAGATTATCTGGGGAAGAGAACCTGGGGACAAAATCCAACAAACTGGTTTGAAATATGCCCATTATCTACGAGAAGCTGGAATATAATTCATTGTTTACATAGTCTGTCTAATGAATAGTCGTAGAACAAGCAGCAGGAAAAAAGTCCGTCGCGAGATTGAACTGATGTTAGGAGTTGACATAATTGAATATGTTGTCGATCTTCACATTCGTTTCCTTTTTTGATGAAGAACGAGTGCGTGCTATTACTTCTCGATAACTGTTCTAGTCATTCATTAGCTGGTCTTATTTTACAATACACTGATATTTGTTTTCTGCCTCCCAACACTACCTCACGAATTCATGAATTCACGCTGGTTATAGTAACCTTTAAAAGGTACTATCGTATCGCCGTCTTCATATACGGTAAATACATTTATTGTATATATTTTACACTTTATAAGTGATTCTTTTTTTTTTTTTTTTTTTATTGCTGTTTTCAAAATGGTGCGATCATCACAAAATAAAAAAAAAATTGAAAACGATTATGAAAACGATTATAAAAACGTGACTACAGTCTACCAATAGAATTTAAGGAGAAAAGTGTTACAC
>CAJVPI010001191.1:0-15474 GCA_910592345.1 Paraglomus brasilianum
ATTCTGGTATGATAAAGTGAACATTAAAATTAACAAGTCCATAAGTTATGAATGAGCACCATTATTACTTTTCAAAATGTCATCAGTCATGCTGGTCAATTTTTCAGATATTAGCCTCTCATTTATGTCACATAATAACATGTTCACTTTGTCTGGTTTTGTTGCAGCATGCCCCATATAATATTGAAATTTTTACTTAAACCTAAAAAGAAAATTAATTTACTTAAAGTAAATGACAATATTCAGTATTTTCTCCATTTGCAGCAATCACAGCTTGAATTTTGTTGGAGTTTTGCGTTCCTTTATTAGTTGCACCTACGATTGAACGCTAATACTAAAGGTGTTCTTGCACTAAAAAGGCCTTGAATTTTGTTGGAGTTTTGCGTTCTTTTATTGTCTACACCTACGATTGAACGCTAAAGGTGTACCCTTGATAATATCAAGTATGGTATATTTTCCGCGGATGCAGATACATCCTTTTTTACTGATCATATTCTGCGAAGGTATAGTAGAAAAACCGTGCGCGATCATTCTGCGATTGTTGCGTTCTTGTGTCTAACTAGTTTTTTTACCGTGATTATGAGGAATAAGCTCCTTAGCGAGACCAATTTATGCGCCAAAGCAGAAAATTGAGTTTTTTACTAATTTATTATTCTGCTCATCATGACACGTTATATGGGGCAGACTGCAACAAAACCAGACAAAGTGAACATTTGATGTGAGGTAAGAGGCTGATGTGGCTGGAAATGCACTATTTTTAGTGACATTTTAGACCTATTACTACGTTATAAAAGAATGCGACTAGCATCCGCGAATTCACTTTCACCAAACATCATCAACGTATTTTCAACTTACACAAAAAGACTGTATGTACGTACATGATTTCCTTTAATCACAAGCGAGACACTTGCACTATCTCAAAAAAGCTTTTGTCCAAATAAACATGGTTCGTTGTAACGTCTTCTGACAAGAATCTGCGTTGTAGATACAAATGCTAATATTATATCATAAAAGATAAAATGCAAAACACTCAAAAAATTTAATTTCAACAATGTCAACTTGTCCAAGGAGCAAGCAGAGGAATAGGACGAGCATTAGTTTGCACTCTCCTCCCTACGATGTAATAGCAACATGTCGCGACCGTCTATTCGTTTATAAGCTAAAGAAAGCACTATCGTCAATTGTTCTGAACAAGTGAAAAAGAACCACGGAGAAAAGCCATTAAGATTGTTGATAAATTCTGCTGGAATGTTACATGTGGAAGAATCGCTGGATCAAATCAACGTTGATTTAATGGCCGAAAACTTTCAAACTAATGCTACTGGTAGTTTGTAAAGTTATTGGATATGGATTTGGAGGCACACCGCGAGGAGCAGAATGAAGTTGGAGATTCAATGGATTTATTGCCGAATTCGCAATTGTTGCCAACATTTCAACTGTACAAACATCAGAGAGACGCTTTACAGTGCGCAATTATCGCTCTAACCGATCGATTCTTCATAGGTATTCGTACAGAACTTTGCCTTCATACGTTTGCTGTTGTTGTTTTTTTGTACCTCTCTTTTATTTCACATCTGACCGATATTCTACAGAGCTGCTTTAAACCAATTGACACGATCGAATTTACACATCGCAAACAAAATGTAATATCTGTTGCACTCTATCCTGGCATAGTTGATACTGATCTATCGAGACAATATCTCAAGAAGAAACAAGCGATAATGTATTTACACCAGATCAAAGTGCAGGATACCTAGTAAACGTTATTAAAAATTTGAAGCTAGGCGACTCGGGATATCTACTCACATGGGATGGAAAGAAGACAACTTTTTAATGAAAATATAAAGAGACATTAATTATCATAACATCTAAAACTATTTCGAAGTTGCAAGAATGAGAAATTCTCCAAGACGGATTTATTAATCAACTCTGGATCTGGTTTGTTTTGTATGTGATAGACTTGAAATCATATGGTGATGACGGTTTTCAAATGTACCATCCGATAAACAATCAACCCGGCTTTAGTGTGTTAGTTTTGAATATACTGTATCTTGAATTTACTCATAAAAATTATCTAATTAAAAGGCATATTATGCAAACTCGAGAATAAGTTTTATTGTATATAAATTTCACTCGAAACTCGATAAAGCGCAAAAGCAAGCCTTTCAAAAATTGTGAAATCTGGCTGTTACAAGCTTCGCGGTCAATTACCGCGGTCTTGCAGCTCGAGCCGTGGCTGCCCTTTAAAATAAATATTAATACAATTAAATATACTTTTAATCGAAAGACTATGACGAATACAACAATTATGTTTATTAACTTACTTGGGTTCCAAATTTCTACCCAAAGCTTTCTCGAGGGCAGGTTTCTAGGCTGTATCCTGCTCATTGAATCAGCTGCCCTCGTAACCCACGATGGAGTTATGTCAGAGCGTGTATAGAGGCCCAAACCTGGCATCTCATGACATCGTTGATAGAAGATGCGAGGGCGGTATAGCCTCATCCGCTAACCAATGATCAGTCACCTGCAACCTGTTTGCCCTTTCTTCTCGGCATATCCGCCGCCACCGATGGTACCAGGACAAGAGTTGTCTTCTGTCGTCTCACCTCGGCAGGTCTCGCCAGTGCTGAAAATCTTCGAGGCGCCTCGTGTACTCTTGGCGTCGAGCGTTTTCGGTACGGCGCTTCCGCCAGTATGGTGTAAACCTAATGTAGAAAGATAATAAAAAAAATAGTTGACTTAAATACAGGAACACATTGTTCTGAAGGAAGCACTATACTTGTAAATACACTACGTACGTATTGCATCTTTGATTTGGTATCAGAGCTTTGTGGGTCTTGAACCTTTTGGCGTTTTTAAGCTCAAATTCGATTTCACCATTTTGCCGCTTATCTGGAATGATGCTATTAATTTATCTTGTAAGTAATCAATAGAAAAACCAAGACCTCAACAGTAATATAATGCATACCAGTAAGCAATTTTAATATTTTCTTGCGGCAAATTTCTACTTTGTAAGAATGATGGTTGGTAATGTCCTTGACCAGCAGAGATAATACTGGTTAGGTGACAACACGTTAAAAACAACTCGATACGACCAGCGTATCAAAATATCGCTTCCAAATGGAAGCGAGAGTAGCGGGTTTATTATCTGTCTCTCGCTAGCTGTGTTGCCACAACCAAACTTGGAACGAAAAAGTCGTTGGAGTTAAAAGTCATAGTGAAAGTGAGAAAGACCGCTTATTATCTAAAGAGTAAAAAGCGTAAAGCGCGTTCTTTGTTTACAGGGGGTATTTATTAAAAAATTTTTTGTTTCACGTAATATTCCGCAGTTGAGGTGCGCGACTTCATTACGTCGTCATAATTAATTCACCATCGGGGATCTCAAAAAAAAAGGTGATTATATCAAATTGTACCTATATAGAGGTATTTTTTCATAAGATTTATATTAAATGTATGTGACTATAAAAATTTTGTGCTTATATAGAGGGCGTTTTTATATAGTTGGTTTTTGAAATATGGGGATTATATCAAGGGTTTCATATGATGTGACTATATCGAGCTTCAAATTTTCTGCAGATACTGGTATTCGGCCTTTTTCAAATTTTTCGATTCTGTAAGCGGGTTTAACTATTAACATGTACAAGCTTACGCATAGGGATAAAAGTAAAACAACTAGTAAAATAGCAACAGACGGGGGAAACGGTCTGTTTGCGCTCAATATATATATATATATATATATTTATTTATTTATTTAATATTCTATGCCTAATCTTCATAATGACTGGGAAGTTTGTGTACAAACCAAGTGTGCGTTGCGCTTATTATGTTTAAGAAAGTAATGCTTTATCGTCGCCTCTTTTTTTAATTTGAAATGTGTTCAAGTACCAAGTCTATTATTATATTGTTTATTAAATCCCATATCCAACATTTTCCGCAGCACCAACTTGATGTCCATGTCAAAGCCATTATTAGTACATCTGCGACGTTAGCTTTTATCTCACATAGAAGCATTGAATTTGCATAGTGGGATGCCAATGCATCCTTGGCTTACAATAAGAATTAAAAGGAAGAAAATATAATCGGGTTTGGGGGACTCTTTTGGAATATCTCTTTAGAAGTGTTATAATTACTTCACAGATTGGGGGCAACTATTATTAGGACAAGGACGACATCAGTACAGGAGCATAATGAATATAGCCCCATTAAATATAACGAGTTGAATTACTTCCCTTAGAACCTGAGACGTTGTATAGGGAATATTTGACGAAACTTTCGTTCAACAGATTGATATCTCAAATATTCAAGCTGTAGACGTGTAATTCGGTTAATACACGTTTTGCACTTCTGAGGAATTGGATAATTTCTAACGCCATGTCATTCACATAGCTCTGGTTGAAACAGCATGGTTGAAACGTTGATGGCACTAATAAACAATTCTCGAAAAGTAACACATTTTTTTGCTTGTATAATTAATGATAGGAAATGATAAGAGGTTTACACGTTTATTATGCAAAATTTTTGAGAAATTACTCAACCATTTTGTTAGATAATATGTACATAGTGTAAAAACCATCACTAATTTTATTTACAAACCAGCAGATGCCTTAGCAATCATGTTTATACTATCAACTAGCATCTATATAGTTTCTAATCTATTACCCACCCCTCCCCCCTCCCCCAGAAAGCCACAAGTTTAATTTACAGTCTCAATTCCAAAAATGAATAACCAAACACTTACATATTCGATCTGCCTGATTTTCATAGACGATTGCTCACGGAAAGTGTCCTCTTAACTATTCGAAGAGCCCAATATTTTATTCTTGTAACTCAACACAACTCTCTTTCCTTCGACTCCCATCTTTACACTCGAACTCATTTCCTCCAACAATTTCTCAGCCGTTATATTCCACATAAATACTTCACATCTATTCCCTTCATCGGTCACGCTAATCATTGCCATTGGCCATGGTGACGCTGTATAATGTCGGATAGCACCCTTTGTAAATCCATTCCGAACCGAAAGGATTCCAAGAGTACCTGCCGACTCTCGACTCAACACGCCTTCGAATTCTCGAACGACATTTGGTTTACATCGACTCGACCCGCTTTTACATTGTCCAACTAGATATATTTTTTTGTCGGGGAGTAACCAGTATCCACGAAAATCTACTCCACGGTCATCACCTCCCCCACAATGACGGCTGATAATGTTGAAATGATTTTCAAGGCAATGCATAGTTTCGTATTCGTATAGCGTGCCACGATATACATAATTGGATGTGTCTTGGTGAGTGCGGGAAAGAAAAGTTTGAAGGTTTGTACGGGAATAAGAGTGAGAAGTGGAAGAGAGCAATGAGGACGGAGGTGAAACATTAGATGTTGTTGGAGAAGCCGGTTCCATTGAGGAGCTGTCCTGAGGCTTTGATTTCTTTGGTCGGATGCTTTCTGCATTATCACATTTGGATGTAGAAGAAACATGTCTGCTAACTAATAATGACCGATTTGGTATAATTGTAGTGAGAAGACTAGGTCTACGCGTTGAGAACCCAAGCAGGACACTGTCCTGCCTGCAAATTCTTAATTCAGCATGAATACATAATCCTCGGGAGATAGTATTCAGGGACATTCTATGTTTACACTTCCGAGTATGCACACACGTGCGAGAAGTTGGTTCTATGTCGAGTCAAACTCTTTTTCAAAAAAAGGATCGGATTGTATCACTTGACACTGTCACGGGCTGTGTTACACTTTATTGGTATGTATTTACTTTTGTTGAGAATTACAGGATAAAGGATAAAAATTTTCTTTGTCTAAATGATTGAATCTATGAAAATGTTCCCAATGACATGATGCTTCCAAAACCTTTTATTTTAGATTTTAACACCCTTTGCCAGATGCTTTTTGTATGCTTCAATACTTGCATTCCAAGGTGTAACTGTCTTGTTACCACACACCCATATTTCCTCAGCAACTTGGGAAATCAATCTAAAGTCGTGGGATACTAAGACAACTCCGCCCGAAAAACTTTTTATGGCATTTGCTAGTGAATCTATGCTTTCC
Organism: Paraglomus brasilianum; assembly: GCA_910592345.1. NCBI lineage: Eukaryota > Fungi > Glomeromycota > Glomeromycetes > Paraglomerales > Paraglomeraceae > Paraglomus > Paraglomus brasilianum. Next base: position 6,061 of record CAJVPI010001191.1, read on the forward strand.
ATATCCAAGTGATTTGTCGGTTCGTCCATAAGGACTATGTCGGGGACGGATAATACAAGTTCAGCGAATACAATTCGAGATTTCAAACCATCACTCAAAGTCTTGATCGGCGACGTTTGCTGTGCTCCGGAAAGACCATAACGGCCAATTTGACTTCGCCAGTACTGTGGAAAGACGAACGTGAATATATGTCGTAAATGTAAATATGCCACTCTTACGCAAATCGAATACTTACGTCCGTGTCTCCCTTAAGATGAGCAAACTTTCGTCTCATATATTGAATAGGACTCAATTCAAGATCAAGCTGATCAGCACTGTGCTGACTGTATTTGGCTAGTTTAAGATTGGTATGTCTTGCAATGCGGCCTTTCGTTGGCTGGAGTTCTCCCATCATCAATTTGAGGAGAGTACTATGGAATAGACACCAATATAAGCTATGTATACAAACTGTTACGTCACGGACAATTCAATAACATACCTTTTCCCAGTACCATTTGGACCAACTAACGCCACGCGAGAGTCCATATCTACAGCCAAATCAAGTTCATCATAAAGGTAATCTTTCGGAAGACCACTGTACGAGAAAGATACTTGATCAAACTGCAAAACTGGTGGAGGTAATTTGGGTACATCATTAAACTTGAATTTGAAGGTAGATTCTGTCTCGACCTGCAAAAAAAACCCCCCGATAAATATCGCAATTATTTATCATATTATGACTTAACATTTACATATAATATCACAGTTTATCAAGTAAATGGATCCAAACCTTCTCTATAAGACCAGCTGCTTCCATTTTATCGATAATCTTTTGCTTACTCTTGGCTTGTCTGACCTGAAAAAAAAAAGTCGAACCACAATTAACAGCCAATCCAATACATAATACAATAAATACAATCTTGAATTGCATACCAAGTTGGCGTAGGTACCGGCTGAAGCGATAAATTTCTTAATATGCGCTATCTCATCTTGTTGCTTGTGGTAGGCTTTCATTTGATTGGTTTCCTGTTTTCAAAAAGATTTTAAACCAATGTGCAAAAGCCCTTTAAAAAGACACTTGCAATGAAATGAAAATGTCATTACCTGTTCTATTCTCGTACGCACATACGTATCGTAGTTTCCACCGTAGTAAATCAGTTTACGTTGTTGGGTGAGACTGGATAGAGGACCATAAAGACATGAAATTCGTTAAGCAAGAACGATATCAAGACAGCCATCATCAACTTTACCGTTGAATAGTACTTACTGTATAATATTCGTGCAAACACCATTTAAGAAATCCTGGGAATGTGAGACGATAACCAATATACGGTTATAGCTTTTGAGGTATTCTTCTAACCAAACACAAGCTTCTAAATCCAAGTGGTTGGCTGCAAACAAAATTTGACACGTTTTTAACAAATCTATAATAAATATGTCCACACATGTTGCACCACTCTCAACAATTCCAGTACATACTTGGTTCATCGAGCAACAACAAGGTAGGCCGAATAAATAGAGCCTTTGCAAGTGCAACCCTCATCCTCCAACCACCAGACATGTCTTTCGTCTGTTTTCTCATCATCTCTTGAGAAAAGCCAAGACCATTGAGGAGGCTAGCCGCGCGTGCCTCAAAAGTAGATTCATCCAAAGCAGATATTCGATCATATAAATCCTCAAGCCGAGGGTCATCTGCTCCATCTTCCGTGGCAAGAATATCTTCAACCTCTCGTTCGAGACTATAATAATGTATATGACAGAATGAGCGATTTTCCTAGTTTTCATGAAAGAATGGAAAAGACGAGACATTACCGTTGGACTTCCTCTTTCGCTGCTTTCACAACATATTCTGTAGCATTCACGTCAGACGGATCTGCCTCATGGTTTAGCAAATGAATCTATGGTGATTTATCGGGGATCAATTGGAGATCAGAACATGACGGTCGTAAAAAATGGGACAGTGAAATAAAAAGACAGAGTATTACATCGATATGTGACGGTATCTCAACTTCTCCTGCAGCGAGTGAAACCAGGAATGTACTCTTGTTTTCAAAACATGTCGGAATCATTAGTAAAAATAACGAGCAAAAAGAAACGACAACTCGGTTTGTTTAAATACATACTTTTCCAGCTCCGTTTTGAGCAATAAGTCCATATCTAGAAAACATTAAACCTCATGAATTTTGCTGGTCTGTCAAAGAACTTGCAAACTGGAGATGTCCAGTTCTCTTGCATAGACTTACCGCCGGCCAAAGTTCAACTCGATTGTGGCATTTTCAATCAACACTCTACCAAAGAAAGATAAATTATATTGCCCAATCTTTACATCTCGAGACAGCGGGTGTGATTCTAATACACCGGTAGCGGTTCTTTCGCTAGATATTTTCAATGAATCCAGCGATAGTCCGTTAGCATCTGAGGTTTCATTTACAGTTGAGGTACCGTTAGCAGTATTTTTGGGAGCAGCTGCCTTGGCTGCTTTTTTTGCTTGACGCTTCTGTTTAGAAGTAGACATATCTTATTGGATCTATTAAGAAGGCTGTTGTTAAGAGATTTTGTACTTTTGTCTATGAAGAGGGTGGATAGCAAAAAAAAAAAAAAACCAACTAACTTCTACAACTGTCATAGCATAGAAGCAAAAATTTTGATGGATCGGGGCATACCGGATGAACGAAGGGCGCAGCAGACTATGCCCGTGATTGGCTTGTAGAGAATGTGTCAGACAGAAGAAAGCCCATGACGATACAGTCATGAGACAATTGGGTGTGGCGTCAAATTTATGGCGGGCCTGACATCATTTATGCAAGGCAAGTAATCACCGAAAATTAGTTCAAGGTCAGCCCTGTGATATCTGGTATATAAAAAGGTCCACAGGTTATCATTATCATATAACTCTCTCTGCTAACAACCAAACCCGCGTATTTTATTGTCATATCAAGTCACTCGATTACAAAATGTCTGATCAAACCTCTCAGTCAACTACACCCGACGACGCTTCGGAACAAGAACAATCGATAATAAAGACTCAAAAACCGCATGTCGAGCCCGTCCAATGTAAGTCGTAATCACTACAATGTTTAACCATTTCAGACTTTATGTTTAATGCGAATACCCTTTACGCATGCAGATCTATGCAGTACAGCTAATTCTACAGGTATGACAGTCTAAAAATTCGCACGCGCACATCTTTGTCACCACCACTCATCGCTTTGTTTTACCAACCGTCAGTAACAAGCTTGATATACTGGGAGAATCCACTGAGTTCGGTCATCGTTCTCGGCACTGGTCTCGCCAATTGCCTTTTGTTTTATTACTATTCTATTTCGAGTATATACGCGGCAGTTGCATTCTTTGTTCTGTTCGGCAATTGGTTGTACGTTCTCGGATACAAACAGTTGCAACATCTGCTTGGGCGCGAGCCAAAGCATCCTTTCGAGTAAGTAGACTGTGCCTTAGTATAATGTTCAATATCACTTACATTGTAATATGGATGGGCTAAGTGTAATTGATATATCTACTGCTTATTTAGGCGTTTACTTTCAGAGCGTCTATTCGTCATACGTCAAGAACAGGTGGAAAAACATTTGGATGTATCGTTGCAAATTGTCAATTCCTTATCGAGCGAATACGCAAAAATTATATTCGTTGAAGATGCGTTTAGAACTGCCAAGGTTGATTATCTTTTCTTGTTTCTGCTAATGACAAAATCCGTGTTACTAAATTGTTAATCGATTGCATCGGGCATCTTTAGTATGCGGGTTGTGTGTTTGTGTTATGGTACCTTACCACATGGTTCTCAGTTCCGACTATTCTAGGACTCTGTAAGTAACTAGCTGTTCGATTCATGGATTATTTTATGTATACAATATGTATTAATACCAAGTCGACTGCGTATTAGTCCTTGTGGCAGCGTTTACGATTCCAGCCGGTTATAAAAACCACAAAGAAGCTATTGATAACAAGTATGAGTATGCGAAAAACAAGGCTAAATCATACAGCCAGCGGTAGGATACAAGTGAAAAAGTGTGGAATAATCATATGATTTATGTGTACTCATTATATATTACTCTATGTAGTACGCTTAAAGTGGCTTGCAATAACATGGGCGATTGTTACGAGAAATCCAGACAATATTTGGGGAAGAAAATTGCGCATACTGGAGAAACTTTGAAGAAAAAAGAATAACAAAGACTCGGGTAATCATAATGCTCTCGAATTGTGTGTTATTTTCTTTCCTTGCTTCATTCAGGGGTCATGCAAATATTCTGCCAATCGGCCAATATCAAATATGCATTAGTTGATGTAATGTTTATCTAAGCAATAAAGCTTCTCAAATGCACCAAATAAATCCCCGTGGTGACTACAATGGTTTTTTACTCCTAAGACAAAGTACACACTTGTTTAATTTTTTATTTTATCAATTGCTCGTCAACCGATGATGTATATAGATAGTATTGGAGAACTTCAAATTCTAAAAAGATGACTGAAACAAATAATCCTCACAAAAAGACGGTCCCATCTATGTTTTCTCCTCCAATTTGCAAAAAGATTACGGCAGTCCTTGATCGCAAGTTACTACATTTGTAAGAAGACGAGTATCCCGAACTTGTTAAAGATCGTCTCATTGTAAACCAAATTACTATTCACAAAAAAGAATTAAAGTAAATGATGTGTAAACAATACAGAATATATGTACAGGCATAAATTTTTATAGAATCTGGCAAATTCTATGTCACAAACTCCGACAAAGACATCTGAAATCGAAAACCATGTTAACACATTCTCTTCATCTTTATCTTTTCTCATTCCAATCATGCCCGCCTTACCTCTTTCAAGTTATCTTTACTTTCTTCACCATTACCCTAACAGTCGATACTTTCGATGAGATAAGCGACATGGTAATATATGCAGTCCCAACGGCAAAACATAATATCTCGAAAAGGATTATTAGGATCGCTGGATATATGAATATTTTGGCTAATAGCCAAGCGCTTTCTTGGATTATTAATAGCATCATCGAATACTGAGAAGCCGTCGGTTCCAGAATACAATAAAAGGTTGCAGTTCACGAAGGTTGGAACGGTGAGCAGAAGATGTAGATTTGGTGAGATAGAAAAGTGAGAGAATACGTGGGAAGAATATCGATGCTACACGGAAGAAAGTGTGGTTTTATCTCTTTTTTTTCTTTATTACGATCTATACTTTTATAGTCAGTGATTCAGCCATTAGCAGTGGGAATATCACGATCGGGTGATGGGCTTGTCTCGCTTGTTAGTTTCCCCTCCCTTTTTTCAGTTATTGTCATATGATATTAACATGTTGGGAGTATTTGACAATAATACTAAATCGTACATTATTCATTACTATTACTATAATTTTACTTCTACTGCGGTGCAACAAGTGGAAAACTTGAACCCACCCCTTTTTTTCCAAAATTCCCCCTTTTCCAAATCCCATTTGCAAAGAAGAATCAGTTAAAGCAACATGTTGACTTTTCGATCCGTTTGATATTTGGATCTCCCATTGCCCATCACTTAAACTGAGATTGTGCGAATATGTTGAATAAGGTAACGTTATAATGAAATTTTTTGATCGACCAATCGGACTATTGTGCACATAATAGCTGCAACGAAACGTGCTCATTTTACTTAGTTTTCTTAAATATACGATATTTTCTTTATTTTTTATCACAGCTTTACGGGAATGCTTTCGATTAATTTTTCTAATTACTTAGTCGAAGTTTTAACCATTCTAAATCCAATAAAGAATCTATTGGCCGTCTACTTTACACCCCAAAGCTCTCCCCCTGTTTGTAAATATAATGTACTGTGGTAAATATGTATATACCTTTATATTTATTTTTTATTCGTTATGAAAATGTATGTAGTATAAGCACAGCAAATCAGGGTTCATTCATGTGTGCTCAATAAAGAACCCGAAATCTTAATTGGTTTAAGATTATGACTTTGGAAAGGAATAGTAATTCAACTTGGGACGATTTGTAACCGCAATCCATCATATAGTCTGTGTTCGCATGTTTTATGCGCGTAGGCTCCATATAAGATTGCATGTTTTATGCGTGTTTTCGGTTTCCGCCATTCAAATACCGACAACCATAAACATATTTAAAGACATTATCCCCCAAACTCTTTAACCATTGCAATATTTTGCTCATTGAAAATTCAAATCGTAAACACATAATCTCTCCCCTCAATACTATCACCGCCGCCACCGCCACCGCCACCGCCAAACCCACCACCAAAAAAGGGTTCAAGCAAAAGGAGGTCCTCAGCTCCTCAACCTACGAATAACTCGTTAGCTTTCCAACTTATGAACTTAAGACCATATTGGAACGGAAAGTCGCAGCATGGTCTCAGGAACTGTGGTTACCCATTGTGACCGACTCTGCCATAGCCTCATCCACTCCCTCCATACTCGCTCGGGGAATCTTTCTCCGGGCATTGCTTGATGGAGCCTTGATTCTCTCCGGAGATCATGCGGGAAATAGTAGTAATGCCTTGATATTAATATGTTACAATCCATCCGAATTTTGTAATAACTGAAGAGTACGGGTCCGTACTGTTCATTTTGTATTTCATTTGAATTTCATATTGAGCGCGTTCCAGTTCTTACAGCACGTTTTGAGTTTAGTATTAAACATGGAGAATACGAGGTATTTCTGAGATGTAAATAAACTTACACGTTGTCTTTCTATTACTACTAGCAAATTTGAAAAAAATTTCCCAAGTCGATAAATCTATATATTAATATTAGTATGCAGTATCAATATGACAACCGCATGGAAAAACGAATAATCTCTTAGATAGGCATTACATGTTCACACGTGTGCAACGTACAAATGTTATCAGTATATTTCCCATACATTCATGCAATAACTGAAAAGCTAAAAATACTTAACCAGTCTTGATCTAATCCCGTCGAAACTTACGATGTTTACAAATAGATTATCTATTTCGAAAATAAGAAAATTATTACACATTAATATTAACATGGGTAAAAATGTAATCCCGCAAACCGAGAGATGTACATCCTTGTCACGTCGTGACTATGACTATTTATTTCTTCATGTGCTTTTTTTATTCGCTATTCGCTAAAGGATAGTGTTTTTATACAATTTTTTTCTTCCTTGAAAATAACTCAAATTGAGAGATTTAAATCACAACAACTTTAAATTAAGTGTTTAGCACTAATCAAAGTTTCAGTCGCTTCCTTATAACAAATTGTTTCACTCTCGGATGGTTTAGAAAAGGAAAATTCTTGGCTAAATTCTTCTTCCAGCGATGTAATGTTTTGATGGATTGTAGAAGTGTTTAGGACTTGACTGAAATTAAACTGTAGAGACTGCAGAAAAGTTATGTTTGGAATAAACGTATGATATAGACAATAGGGAATGAAAAGCGGACAATTAATATGAAGATGACTGAATCAGATGGATGTCATTGCCAGCCCACGTATTCTCAATTAGCGATGGAAAATCCAAGCTTATATTTTGGTTGTATTCGGTGTCGATTCACATATTCTCATAACGAAGCAGTTCGATTACCTTTTGGGGGACTAAACGTTAAAAATATAGCTTGTCTACATGTAGCCCGATCGGATATCAGCGCAATTCTTTCATAGTACTATTGAGAAAGGTGAGTATCAATGATAATTGTTTTCAGTTTCTTACAGCTTGTCTAAACGGCAAACCTAATACTATGAATCAATATTTAGAACCGGACGAGAATTCATTTGCTATCGAAAAATTGCGCTCCGTCTCGCGAACCTCTTAGCCACATTCAAGCTTGTGAATCAATGGATGACATGACTTTGGTGGGTGGGAAAAAATACAAATGCAACTTCTTGTAGCCTTGATGAATAATTCCGACAAAACGCTGCTTCAAGTAATGCTAAAGGCTAGAAGTACAGAAATTGCTTCGGACGTCAGGACACTTACTTACTTTATGGAATGGGCTATGATATTAGAGAAACCATCACGTCGTACATTGTGGTAATTCTTGCGTCGAGTTTTTATGTATTTGTTTTCTTTTGCTAATTCTCTTCTTCTTTTTCTATAGATTGAAAACACGAGAATTTGCTTTATAAAGACAGAATACGCTATTCGAAACTTGTTTAAAAGTGCGTGCGTCGCTCCCAGTTACACGGAGAAAGTGTCGAAAGTAGTAGTATGCTCGACGTGCAGTTTGGTGTATTAAGTGCAAAGACGTCGAGACTTTCCTTGCCTTCAGCTAATATATACAGATTTTCGTCACTCGACTGCATCAATACAATTGGTCTATTTGGGCAACGGATGGGTAATTTGAATATCAGTCCTACAGCCGTTACTATGGAATGTACCGACTTTATTCAGACGAAAAAAGCAGATGTAGAAAAGATTGCAGGTGGACCACGAACGGATGATGATATACTAAAGAATGCTTCTCCGATCCGGCTAGTATATGCTCAGACTGGGCAAATCACACGTTATATCGCACGGCTGATATGAACAGAGCATGTGGATGGCACACTTGTGAGTTTTATTTGTGTTGTTGGATACCGTTCGTTACGCGTCAAGGCTATGCAGCAATACTATGAAAAGAGTGGCGATAGATCTTTGAGGGACATGAGTAGAATGGTTCATCACTCGCGTAATACCATCGATAAATAGTTTTTCAATCGGAAGATTTCAAGCAGGCGTTGGCTCTGCTTTTATCCAGGATTCTTGACTTCATGAAGTGGCTATCGCGTCGATCAAGGTTTTAAATACCATTACTCAATGTCCAAATGAAAGCAATCACGGTGAAGAGTTGAGTAGGATAATATTGCCTCATTGGCCAACTGCATGGGTCATTTGGGAAAGAATTGGTTCGAGTATGAAAACAATGTTCAGGAAGCACGCATCATCCGGCCGATGCTGAAATTGACAATGAAGCTTCACCGTCCAGCGAACAGAGCTCGAATGTAGCCACGCATTTTTATTCAGGAATGATTAGCATCAAACTCATTACCAGTTTCACAAACGTACTCTATATTTAAAGGCAGCTAACGGTGAATGTGCACGATTTTATTTCGGTTATTGTATTTAATTTATTTGATTGGAAGAGGTAAACTCGTGAATAGAAGTATAAACTGCAAATTACAAGTTTATTCGAAAGAGTGAGTCACTAAATCGTAAGCAGTGTTTGATGCTAATAACTTCGTTTACATAAACAGAAGTCTTTGTAACCGCCAGTAAATCCAAACCACCTCCCTTACTCCTCGTCAACCTCCCCTAACTCTAAACTTGGCAAACTGAAATCTGGTAGCAGAGGAAAATTATCACTGTTTCTTGGTTTAGGCAGATCTCCAGTAGGTAAGAGCGTACTAGAATATTTACTCTCCTTCTCGAGACGTGATAAGGGTTTTACATCATTATGATAAACGGCATTCCACGTG
>CAJVPI010001192.1:0-15431 GCA_910592345.1 Paraglomus brasilianum
ATTTTTTTGTGACTCCCACAATTTTTTACGGAAGCCTATATAAACAACCTCCCTCCCTTATTCAATTTATCATTGAACTTGAATTGAATTGAATTGAATTGAATTGAATTGAATTGAATTTAAATTGAATTTAAATTTAAATTTAAATATAAATTTATGTAAAAACAAACGCTTATTCGCTGCATGATGCTAACTAAATTTATCCACACGCCTTACTACTTTTGTAAATCAATCGTTGGATGTTACCAATGAAATAGTGAAATTGAAATCAGGTTATTGTCGAATAGGGGGGTTGACCTTTTATTTGTGTTAATTTCGTTAAGGAGCCCTTTCGATAATAAAACCTTTACGTGTATGACATTAAAGAAATAGGTATAATCGAAAGGCATATCACATTTACAAAACCGAAATGGGTATAATCCCAGAACGTACCATAACATGTATGAAGATACAGTTGAGTGCCGCAACGATAGTAATATGTTAAGCATAAATTTTATTGTATTATTGGGCATAAATGCTACATACAGTACTATGCTTTGGGCTGCAAAAAATGTTTGTCGGAAAAACCACCACTTAAGAAATTTTTTGTTGATAACAAAAACCATATCACCCTAAACATACAATAAATTAAATTTTGTTTACATTAACTAGGCCAGAATTGCTTGGGGGCTTCGGCCCTCGTTAATGCTAGAACGTGGATTCCTTTGACAAGACTTGTGCCAATGTGATTCATTACATCATATCGTGACAATCGCAGTAAAATTTTTTCACTGGTTAACGAGTCCGACAAGTCACGCATACAAATTTAATTAAACTGATAGTGATAATATCAATTCTGTTACACGCACCCTTATAAGTGCAAATTGCAATAAAGAGTGTAAAATTCTGCGACTGTAAAGCGCAGACGGGTATCGAGACAATGGCATCAGTATGATTTTAATTAAACTGATCCCTATGATAGTGATGATATCGATAACAAAAGCAGCCCATGCAGTAGGATGTCAACATAGCCCTTTTTGATATAGTGAGTGACACTAACAACACCAATGAGTGGATCAACATTTGGATGTGAACAAAATCGTATTGTAGGGCGATACTCTTTGTTATTTTTTTAACCAAAAATTTGGTAGTTTCCGAAAAGCATTTTCTGCGGCCCAAAGCATAGCATAAAGCATAGGCGTAAGGTATATTACATATAACATATAGCATAACTTAAGTCAAAAGGCGTTTTTGGTGTTGATTATTGCCAAAAAACAATAACAAGGAAGATTTGCATTACGCAAGTTCTCATCACTAATATAAGATCGAACCCATACATGTATAACGCTCAATTATTTTCCAGCACTACTTACCCTTTATGGACAATTTAGTCTCTATTTATGGTTAAAGATCGACCTAAGGTAGGGGTCATTATTAGTGAAAAAGTGCCATTTCAACATCGCTTTACCGCCTATCTTACGGAGAACTTTTATGGCCAATCCAACGATTCGCTTTTCAATATCTTATATATTTGAAACTCGATTTAACAAATAAAGTGTTGGAATTGCTGCGTAACATATTCACTGCGTATGTCATATTTTCATCTGTTTGTTGAATAATCGCTATACGATTTTCCAGAGCATTATTGTCTTGCCATTAAACAAATTATCAAAATTTTCTTTCGTGAAGAAAAAACGGTCAATCATTATTACGTAGCATAATCAAACTGTCAAAAATTTATTCATTTTTTATAATGACAAATTGCTATATTTGTTCGTATAATCTATCTTTAAAAGCATTGTAATTTCCCGAACAATAGAAATAAGAATAGCGATGAATTATTCCAACAAGAAAAATAAATAATAACATAGCGTTTGAAATAAATCTACCTATGCTGCAATTTGTGACGTTTAAATTCGAAGATAACGAAGACCTATCATCAGTAAAGAAAAAATATTCGTTTGTAAACCGATAGTATACTTATTAGGACTGGTGAAGCGTCACAGAATCCGAGTTGTGCTGACAGGTTGACTTACAAACACCTCTGTTTTGAGTCTTACTGTAGTAAATAATTGGGTGTATTTTTTTGTAAAATAACAACGTCAAAACGCTCACAAATCGCAAGGTTGTCACACAATGCAAAATCTAGTAAACTATTTAATTCTTCCCATTGAAACAACTACCACTCTAAGGTAAAGCATTAGCGCAAAAAAAAAAACAGAATTATATCACCCTTAAAATGCAAGCATAAATTTGTTTTTATCGAACACAAAATTACAAACACCTTTATTGATCAAGAGTATGATTACAACATTTTTCTTGAGATGAGTTCTTCGCACTGATTCCAAGATTAAATTTATCCTATGATAAAACATGCTAAAGCCGACCGATGAATCGGGCATCACACACCTCTAGTTATGAAATCAAAAGATCTTTTTAATTTTGTAGTGCGCTGTTGAACTATTGTTTTTGAAAAGTCATTGTGTTTTTGTCTCTAATATGGAAATAGAAAGTGCTGATATGCAATTTCATAATATTAAATAAAATAAAGCAATGTGTTGAACGTACTGTAAAATTTTAGTTTACAAAAAAAATTGCGCGGAAACCATAGAAGTTGTATCTTAGAACTTATACTCAAGTATACTGATAAAATAGTAACAACAAGTCTTTTCAACAAGTATAATGCGAATGGATTATTTCTAATTACGATCAAGGAACATAGTAATAGACTTAGGCTGTAAGAAAGGACTAGTATTTGTGTGAATAAGAGCCCACCTTCGTCATATAAGGGGACTCTTATTTGTTGCGCCTTAAAAACAATGCAAAATGACGTCGATTGTTGATGTGATAAGGGGGCTGAGGGATCAGCTATTTTATAACATTACGGCACTTATTCACGGTAATTGCATCTTAATATCGATCAAAATTGTTACTCGGTTTAGGCAACTCCAGTCTTATATTTTAGGAGGAGTGGTTGGAGCAGGATCAAACTGCGAATAAGAAGTTGAGCAAGACCAGGAAGAATAATTCGCAGTAACTTGGCACACACAGCACACGGAGTGATAGTTTATACCATACACAATAGGAACTTAAAAAATCTTGGAGAACTAAGATTGATGGTCAAATTAAAGTATTGAAAAAGTTATAGTATGAAACAAAGCAATAAACAACAGATATGCTAAAATTGCTAAAGCTGACCGATGAAACACACAATACACTTCTAGTGCGAATAAAAAAGTTTAAAACCATCAATATTAACATCGACATTGGTTTTATAATGTATGGTCGCTTGCTCAGTAAGTTTATTGCCAATTATGTAATTAAACACTCAAAGACAAATATCTGGTCTTTGCTTGTAATAATAAAATATTTAGATGCATCAAAGTCTATATTAATATCTACTAATAACCATTAATTATTATCTAAAAAATTACTTGGAGTAACAATACAAACAGACAACAATCTATTAAATTAAACCGCATTGTTTAGTCGTCGTGTATAGGATTAAAAACTAAAAGAAATAATCATAGAAGTATTTCCTTCAGCCACATGTTTAACACAAGTCACTATCTTCTTGGTTGGGGGAACAACCAATTTAAAGTCGCTTCTAAGGGAGTCACTTTCGTTTTTATTAAACTGTTTAAAAGTTTAATTTAAAAGGAGAAATTTAGTATAATTGTAAAATTCCTTGCTATAAAAGCAAATGTAGTTGATTCTATTATTAATTACCTTCGGTTTAATTGACTTAACGTTTACACCGTCTTCGCATGTAAGTTTGGTCGTAAAATTACCTAGCAAAAATGTTTCTATAAGCATTACGATATCTAATACGAGAGACATATATGTTATGCAAACATCTTAACATACCATAATTTTCATATCCACTGGAATATAACGAACTTTTTACAAGGTAGTTATTAGGCGCGTCATCGACTGTTTCAACAGAGACTGGTAAAGGCAGAATTTCGGTAGCAGGTATATAGTCCACTATCTTTGCCCGTGGTTTGGGTTTACCCCGTGGTTTGTCCCGTGGTTTGTCCCCTAGTTCGCCCCGCAGTTTGTCCCGCAGTTTGCGTAATTTATTTTTTAGATCCTCGTCAGTTGGTTTGGCAGTAGTATAAACAGCCAGGAGAAGAAGGGCAAGTATAATAATGTGGGTAAATTTCATGTTTACTTCAAAGATTGCAAATTTTTTCTACAAACTTGCAACGCGCGTTTGAAAAGACTTATATAAAACAATTGCGAGCGACGATCAGGTTTTCAAAATCTTAATTGGCATGTAGTAAGAATTGACTATTTTGCCATACTAATTTGTTAACGTCCAAGCAAATCAGCAGAATTTGATTATGCGTCGGACATTGGTTAAAACGAGAAAGTGTGATACCATGAGTAGAAAATCAATCCTTTGTGATACACACATCACATGAAGTAGTTAAAATTGTTTATTGAGCAGTCCGTGAGCAGAACAAACACACCGAATGCATAACCCTTGATCCAGGGTCAATGGGCATCTGACCGCAAGAGGAGAGCGCATGCCAACACGAAACTTTGAATGTACCGATCGATTTACCAATATTTGAAATGGCAATGAATCCGGTACAGTTCAAGTTCAAATTTTACTTTGACTGTTCCGAATGAGAAAATGTTCATTTCACCAAGGTGTATGTAGATTGATGTTCATTGGACTATCAGTCGTTTTGTATGGCGTTGTCTTATTTAAACTCACCGGCACTGCCTTTATCATGCTACTATTGAATTATACTTATTGCTTTAACGATCGTCATATGCATAGTGGTAATAGAATTAATGTAACCACTTTTTTTTTCTAATTATAGTACAACTAATTGTTTATGTTTTAATTATCGTATTAAACAAGTGTTAATATTATTTTGGTCAGTCGTCAATAATATGGAGTATGCATTTCCTTAGACTCGAAATTCTTGGTATCGAATTCTGCTCATGTTTTAAAATTATAATAGTAAAGGTAAATTTAACAGAAAAGCAAATTTGCGAAATACGTCGCGCCTTTTGCAGCAAAGAAGACATTTTATCGAACGTGAAACAAGAATCCAAACAATTTTTTTAATAATAATGACAACATGTCGCTTGCGGACTTTCTTCGAAACATTGAACATAATGTTTTGCCTTAATTGGTACGTACGTATAACTTAAAGAAGATTAATATTATATTTACATAGAATTATTGTTGCAATCTCATATTAATATCTTAACCACAAGAAATAAATATATTAATATGAATTAATATTATAGTTTATTAATAGATACTGTACGTATTTAAGGTTAGAGAAACTTTTAATTAAACGAAACTTATTCTTTCTGTTTTGTTGAATCTTCCCGGCTTTACAAACATCTTCTCCGACTAGATGCTAAACCATTTCTGTATGCCTTAATACGCTACGTTCTGATTGGTAATTTCTTAAGTGAAACCACCCTTTTCTAATTACGTTTAACAGATCAGTATAATGTTTACTCACCGTAATAGTCCACGCAAATTTTGAATTGGGCTACCGAGTAGTTAAATCATTTCATGTTGATAAAACGATCGATACGTTGGTGATTCTCATGTATCACAAACGATCGTAACAATCGATACCGATCAGTATGCAATTATCACAAAAAGATCGATACATCCTGGCCAGTAAACAATTTTTGCTCATGTATAACAAACGCCGATACATCCAAACGTGTAAACAGTTCTACTCATGATGTCACAAATGATGATGAATGTATCACAAATGGTATCACAATCTCACGTATTTCGATGCATAATCAAATTCTATCAATTTACTTGGACGTTAACAAATTAGTATATAGCAAATTAGTCAATTCTTACCACATCCCAAATAAGACTTAGAAGACCTGATCATCAGTCGCAATTGTTCTATATAAATCTTTCCAAACGCGTTGAAACGTTCGTAGAAAAAAATCTTGCAATTTTTGAAGTAAAAATGAAATTTGCACACATTACTATACTTTCTCTTCTTCTCCTGGCTGTTTATACTGCCGCCAAGCGATTACCAACTCACGAAGTTCTGCCTACACCAGTCCTTATTCATCAGGTCAAAGGCAATCCTAATAAATATATTGTGGAAAACGTGTGGTATGGCAACGGATATGAGGATGATGGTACGTGAAAGACGTTTATGTAAAAATTGGCATATTTATGAAATAAAGTCTTACACTATTGAAACCATTTTTTTGTAGACAAAGTTACAGCAGTATTCAAATGCGAGGCTCCTGTGAAGGTTAACGCTACTGATCAGGTAAAGTGGTAGATAAAATAAATGCTTGTTCACAACGACTTTTTGATTAAGCTTTCAATAATACTTATTGGCTATTAGCAAACACATAGAATTTAATGCAGACAAATAATATTAATATATTGTTAGCTAATAATTAATCTTACATCTAATTACTTATTGTATTTGATAAATAAACTAGAGATGCTTGAGATATGCTCTGCAGAGATTTGTGTTAATTAATTGTTCATAAAGTAGTGGTTTTATGCATATAAATTGGTGGAATATGTTTAATGGAGGCTGGTGTTATGTTTAATTGTCTGCAGAGCTTTATTCTTGTTCGCAAGGGAGATGGAATTACGCAATATAGGTATTCGTTGATTGAGTTTGGTTAATTGGGGTTGTAAACAAATTGCTTATTACAAGTGGCTCTCGATATAAGAAAGTAATCGGGACCCAACAAATTCCTTTCTTATATCGAAAATCTCTTATAACGAGAGTCATTTGTTATAAGATTTTAAATCGGGTCCAGCAAAATTACTTTCTTATATCGAAATTTTCTTATATCGAAGGGTTCTTATATCGAGAGTCACTTGTATATAGTTTGTGTCGTCATATTTGTGTTATTAATATACTAGGCTATAGTTGAATATATACATGCGTGTTTTTTCTATGTGTTTTCTATAAATATATTCTTCTCTTTTTTTCGTTAT
Source organism: Paraglomus brasilianum (assembly GCA_910592345.1). Taxonomy (NCBI): domain Eukaryota; kingdom Fungi; phylum Glomeromycota; class Glomeromycetes; order Paraglomerales; family Paraglomeraceae; genus Paraglomus; species Paraglomus brasilianum. The sequence continues at coordinate 6,953 of CAJVPI010001192.1, forward strand.
TCGTTCTTTTTTTGTTTTTATTGGTTTATTCGCACTGTAATACTTAATGTACGGGAAGTAAGATAATAATCGGATTGGAGATTTGAACTGTAATTAATAGTCGAGCGACTTGTTGCTATTATTATTGCCGTTGTTATTGTTGTAGTTGTCGTTAATTACTTACATATGTTAGACTTATTATTGACTTATCCGAATTTAGTTTAACACCACCCAAATACAAGGAAAATGGCTCATCCGGTGTTATAGGCTGAGGTTGAAACAACAAACAAAGAAAACGTGGGTTCAATCTTACAATATGTTAATATGGGTCATTGCGAAACGGACAACATATAAGACCATAGTTTCGTAGACCTAGCAACAGTTCCGTCATGCATGATTATAAACCTCGTTTACAAAGTCTCGCCTTCGTCCGAATGTATGATCTGATCAACTTGTGAGCAACAATGATGCCCGATGTTGCTAGGTTGCTTTGAAAACTACACCAACTGCACCATGGCCTATGCAGCGGCTATTGATCAAATTATCATAAGAATAGAATTGCATGTCAAGACTCTTTTCTAACCAATCCTTGTCGAAGGCAATTGATGTCATCGTTATTATATTGAAGTTTCGCCTATTGATATATTGACTGTGTCACATAGATTAGTAACGACAAGTGGCTTGTTGGGAGAGGCATAGTATAAATAGGCTCAGTTTCTCCAAATCCCGAGGGCGAAGCCTCATAAATTCGTATCTAGCCACAATTTAGAAACATCAAATCATGCTTGTTTTTCGATTGTAATGGGTATTGCTATGTGAAGTCTCGAAAATTAACTCATTTCACTTTGACGCTTTGCACACAGTTCTGATCTTTTTTTTTTGTTCATTTCGACTCGACAACTGCAGTACACACTATCGATGTTCAAGCGGGTGAATCTTCCTAACACCAATTAGCATGACAGACTATTCTTGACATAGTATACTATGCTTAACATTCGATGCGCAATTTTGCATACAATAAAGTTTCTGTTGAACAAGCAAAATTAATGTTATTTCTGGTCTACTTTTATTGTTATCATGACCAAAATTTACAGTAATACATAATTACAATTATAATAGCAAACTGTTATCCTTTTATAACGAGGGTATACTGAAAATTATATAAAACTTCCTTATAAATATACCCGGAATAATGAACACCTGATAAAGAAAACGGTAGACAGAACAACCACTGTGCTGTGTACCAGAACACGTTGTTCTTAAATGTTTGAAAATTCTAATCAGACACAGAATTATTAATTTCTAGTTAGGTTATAGTGTACATACACCATTATCCTTATTCAGCTGTTTTCTAATACAGCTCAACTATCTTTTTTTCTTTTTGATATTTTTTTTTCCATGCCTGTCTCATTCTTATAAAACCAAGATTAAATCGTGCATTGGTATTTCCTTGTTCAACTGCTTTCTGATACAGCTCAATTGCTTTTTGAATATTCTTTTCCACTCCTGTCCCATTGTCATAGCAAAAACCAAGATTACACTGTGTGCTATGGTATATCTTTGTTCAGCTTTCTACAGCTCAACTGCTTTTGAATATTCTTTTCCACTCCTTTCCCATACTTATAACAAAGACCAAGATTAAATTGTGCCTTGTTCTACTGCTTTCTGATACAGCTCAACCACTTTTTGAATATTTTTTTCCATGCCTGTCTCATTCTTATATAACCATGATTAAATTGTGCTACATAATCTCCTTGTTCAGCTGCTTTCTGATACAGCTCAACTGCTTTTTGAATATTCTTTTCCACTCCTTTCCCATGCTTATAACAAAGGCCAAGATTACGCTGTGCCACATTACATCCTTGTTCAGCAGCTTTCTGATACAGCTCAGTTGCCTTTTGAATATTCTTTTCCACACCTATCCCACTGTTATAGCAAACACCAAGATTATTTTGTGCCATGGCATATCCTTGTTCAGATGCTTTCTGATATACAGCTCAACTGCTTTTTGAATATTCTTTTCCACACCTCTCCCATTGTTATAGAAAACACCAAGATTATATTGTGCCTCAACAAGTCCTTGGTTAGCTATTTTCTAAACAGCTCAACTATCTTTTGGATACTTTCTTTCCATGCCTGTATCATTCTTATAGAACCAATGTTTAATCGTGCTGTGGTAATTCCTTGTTCAGCTGCTTTCTGATACAGCTCAACTGCTTTTTGAATATTCTTTTCCACTCCCATCCCATGCTCATAGCAAATACCAAGATTAAATTGTGCTACATCATATCCTTGTTCAGCTGCTTTCTGATACAGCTCAACTGCTTTTTGAATATTCTTTTCCACACTTTTCCCATGCTCATAGCAAATACCAAGATTATTCTGTGCCGTGGCATTTCCTTGTTCTGCTGCCTTCTGATACAGCTCAACTGCTTTCTGAATATTTTTTTCCACTCCTTTCCCATACCAATAGCAATTACCAAGATAATTTTGTGCCTCAGCATATCCTTGTTCAGCTGCTTTCTGATACAGCTCAACTGCTTTTTGAATATTTTTTTCCACTCCTTTCCCATGCCTATAGCAATAACCAAGACTATATTGTGCTGCAGCATTGCCTGCCTTTGCTGATTGCTGATACCATTGAACAGCTTGTTCAAGATCTGTTTCTGTTTCTATTCCATGTGCATAGAAGAATCCAATCAGCAAAAAACATTGCCCACAATCAGTATGAGTCTTTAGTGTAGTCAATGAACTTTCTTGCCTATTGTTATTTTGTACCAGCCAATTTTTGATATAATCAGCTATTTGTTTAGAAGATTTCCCCTTAAATCTTAAATTTTTGTATAATATTGACAACTCATTAGAAAGAGTGTGATCTATAATCTTGTTTTTTGGGTTAGTATTAGAATTACATTTTTGTAACTGGTTCAGTTCTTCCATTATATTTTTTAATCTGTGATGGCATTGGTCACTAGTTGGTCGTTTTTCTGAATCGTTGTTCCAGCATTCTGTATATAAAATTTTATACTCTTCTGGTGTGCCTGGAACTACATCATGGCGACCACCATTCATCCTATAAAGCTGAATGTCTGATATACTGTTGAATTCACTACATGGATATTCTCTGCTGGATATTTCCCATAGAACAATTCCAAGGCTAAAAATATCAGATTTCTCATCTCGTTTACTATTGTTGTCATTAAAGCATTTAGGGTCAAGATATGCATAAGTTCCTCGGTGATCTGAGCAAGTCTTTCGCAGTAATATTTTTTCAGATGTTCCAAAATCTGTGATCTTAGCCGTTTTCCCATGAATTAATACGTTGTTCGAAGACTTGTGATAACATTGAGAAGCAATATGTCAATATACAATTGACGTTAAATAAAATCGTATTAATGAGGAATACACTTACTAAATCTTTATGCAAGATTCCTACTCTATGAATATATCTCAATCCGTTAACGATATCCAAACCCAGTTGACAGTTGGCAGGCCAATCTAGTTTGATGGCTGACGTCGATAAGTATTTACGTAATGAACCATTGTCGGCATAATCGAAGACCATCAAGTATCTTCCTTCGATATCTATTAAAGGGTCAAAAAAGTATTATATCCATGCTTATTTCTAACATATTGAATCTTTTCACCGTACCTTTGCTAACACCAAGGAATCGAATTATATTGGGATGGTCATCTACTCTACGATGGATTTTGAGCTAGAATACAAAACGAATAACATATAAGACCATAGTTTCATAGACCTAGCAACAATTCCGTCATACATTATTACAAACCTCGTTTACAAAGTCTTTAAAGAACTCGCTTTCATCCGAATTTATGATCAACTTGTAAGCAACAGTGATGCCCGATGTTGCTACTGTTGCTTTGAAAACTACACCAACTGCACCATGGCCTATGCAGCAGCTATTGATTAAACCATCATAAGGATAGAATCGAATGTATTCATTTTTAAGACTCTTTTCTAACCATTTCTTGTCAGAGGTAATTGATGTCATCGTTGCCATTACTGTTGGCTTGAAGTTCTTGCACATTGATATATTGACTGTGTCACATAGATTAGTAACACACGCACAGCCCAGCCAGGCTTGTTGGGGAAGTATTTATCCGTGCTTTGCATAACCTTGAATAATAACTAGATAAGAATTTATGAGGGGCTTCGCCCCCCTGTTGTCATCAGGAAATTTGTGTCTTTCTTTCATGTTCTTATGACAAAGAATTTGGTCAAGGTACGATACGTATAGTATTTACATATTGATATCAACAGTTGATTGTGACGAATAGGTATGAAATGTATTACTGCGACACGACATACTATCAGTAGATTGATAGAAAAGATAAGCTAATTGTATTGGCGTTACAATTCCTTAGGCCCGTTTTTTGCCTTGCATTGTTTTTTCCTGTTCTCGCTTCTATCGTAGATCAGTGAGTGATGTTGATTTTCTGAAATAAGTGGGCTGGGTTATCTGCTTTATTAGGTCGTTTTCGTTTTCGTAATTGATTAGGTATTGTGGAATATTTGAAGTTGGGAGGGTGTGGGATGGTCGTGGGATGGTCGTGGGATGGTCGTTGAAGTTGTTTGTGAAGTGGAAAGTCGAAACTATGGAGTTTAACACAAAATTTGTTGATATAAATGTCCAATTTGCCGCCCACAATTGACACTTTTGAGCCGAGTTTTGCTTTGTTAGTTCTTTCATGCAGGTTTTTTTTCCGGCACTGTGATAGATTCTTATGTCAAATTCTGCAAATCGTATCGGGACCCGTGCTGAGACATATTGACTGGTTTGCACCGTAAAAGTAGTGATACTATTATGTATTTGAAATTCTTCCTCCGATCTACCTGTGGCTGCTTCTAAATCTGCCATACATAGTATTTATGTCTTCATCCTGCCGAATATAATAATATGCCTGGTTAAACATAAAATGTATTTCAACAAAACGAAGTGATAAACATATGAAAATACTAATCTCTTGATATAATTCATCGTTCTACTCATTAAGTTGTGATGGTCGAGCTACTAAAAAAAGTTGATCGAAAAAAAAAGACAACAACCAAAACTTCAAGTTAGGATTCCTTCGTTTGGACTCACATTCTACCAAATCATAAATGGGTATACACGTTCCTTTTCGTAAATTCTACCTATCATTATTGCCTCTGGCAACTTCTATTACAAATTATGCACTATTTACCTTGGCCTCCGTAATGGAGACAGTAATCTAAATTTACATTGATGTTCACGGATAAGATACGTTCTTGTTGAATTGTGTTGGTGCTTCAAAGTTGGTGCTTCTTTCTTCAAGTTAATGAAACTACATAATGGTTTCGTATAAGTAATGCTGACGTTGATGGTTAACGAAGATATACAAAAGTATTCGTTCCGAAGTTAACTGCCACTTATTATATAGTCTAGCAACAAAGACATTGATGTAATACAGTATAATTTCGCATTCGATGTCATGTCAATCAATTACCCACGCAAATTGTAATTACCAAAAAGGTATGGTTGATTTTCTGATGGGGGGGAGGCATTCATTGACTCAAATGAGCAATTTAATGTAACGCCTTTGACCTTTTTTGTGTATACCGTAAACTCTCATGAATAAGGGCCCATATAAGGGCTTTTATTCATGTTGTAGATCATTTGCATTGTTTTTCAAGTCACCAACAATTATCCGCGTTGCTTTCGTTTATTACATAATCGCGTCCTGCATATATCATATGATTTTCGAACTTGTCTTATTGGTTGATAATCAAGTCGGTGATGAGGGTTAGCTATTTTCACACCATTACAGATCTTATCACATGATCGCCGCTTTCATGGGGGGCTCTTATTCATGATAGTTTGCGGTAATCCTCAGTTCAGGACCAGTCACTCAGTCCAGAACTCAGTTGTCTCGGTCCATATAGACACGTAATAAAAGAATTTTGCATTCGCGATTGTTGTAATTTTGTTTCGTCAATAAGCTAATTCGAACATAGCTAGAATAATCAAATCATAGCGTAAACGCAGTCCAAAAAAGTATAGTTTGATTGGGCAATGGGCAAGTGAGAGGTACTCGTTCCAACATGAGGCGATGCTAAAAATACAAAAACAATTATTAATTGCTTTTTGAAAAGATCGGCCCATTATTCTTGCAGTAGTAAATATTTATTAATTATCAAATTAATAGACAAACTGCGTAAGTATAATAAAAAAGGAAATTGAGAACATTGTCAGGTTAAATGGTGAAATGTAATGCAAGATCTGCTATCGTTTGAATATTTCGATAGAACGATAATACACAGTTTATCTAGCATTTATTAGCATTTTTAGTGAAACGGTTTCATGGGAATGAAATATAAGATTGTTAAAGTTCTAAATTTTAATTCAAATCTAATACTTGTTTATCTAGATCAATCATGACAGAACGTAAAGCTAACAGAAATAAAAGTAATCATTTTAGGAAAGAAGCAGCTCTTCTGCCTTGATATTATTACTGTATTATTTGCGTCAAGGCTTTTTTCCATTTAACAGAAATGGGGTGACTTTATTTATTACATTTTTTGCGTAATACGATGACGTTCAAAAATACTACCGACTAATTTATCTTGGTTGGGATCTACTAGATTCGAATAACTCATACACCTTCTGATATTAACGTTCACAATAAGATTTCTCTTAGCCTATTGTCAGGACTGCAAAAGGTGCCATTTTGGCATGGTTAAAAATTTGAATATTTTAAGCTTATCTGAATTTAATCTTAATGTATAGATGTTTGATTAAATTGCAAATTGCTAAGCACATGGTTTGACATATAAATAGAACAGAAAGTAACTAAATTGGGAGAAGTTTTTAGAGATTGAGCATAGACATATTATTCATGGTTTAAATGGCTATTATTTATTATTATTATTTGACAGATTAGTCTATCATGATAACTATATGACGAAATGGTGTATACAAACTCTAGTCACTACATACAGTATTTCTGTGCTTTATGATTATGATAACATTATTTATTATGTATCTTAAGAAAGAATGACTCGTTCACATTTCATCGTCATTATGACAAGGATGAGAAATTTTATGTTGGGTGGGAAAAAAATATGCTGGAGGAGTGACAGAAGACTGTTCGACTATAAAAAAATAGGCTCCCCTCAGAGGTGGGTGGTATATTAATATCCCGCGAAGATCTACATGAAAAATTACTGTAATATGTATTTGATGGATAATGCGAAATTTAATTAGGAATCGAATGACATGAATGGCGAATAAGTATCAAGAAAAAGTCAAAAGAAGTTAGTAGTATATCCAGGTGATGGTGATGAAAATGTACCTTATGTGAATGAAAAACACGAAGAATGGATGAATATCAAGAATATGATATAAACAGGGGTTCATGTAACAAATGATGGCAATGGAAATGTACTTTATGTCTTTATGCCTAAATATCACATACATTGCGCAAAAGAGTTTGAATGTTGATTATTCTGTAAATGCACTTTCTAATTTAAAAAAAAATTGTTCAAACCAGTATAGAATTAGCATGACAGACTATTCTTGAGGAATACTTGACATAGTATACTTATACTATACTTAAGATTTGATGTGTTGTTGAACAAGCATCTCAACAAAACAAAATTTGTAGTAATACATAATCATAATAGCAAACTGTTACCTTTTACACTGAAATTCATATAAAACTTCCTTATAAAGATAAATCCTGGAAACTTGCTATAACAGTGGGAATGTACCAGAACACATTGTTCTTAAATGTTTTGAAAATTCTAATCAGACACCAGAATTATCCATTTCTAGTTAAGGTTATAGTGTGCATACTATTATTATCAAGTTCAGCTATTTTCTAAACAACTCAACTATCTTTTGGATATTTTCTTTCCATGCCTGTCTCATTCTTATAAGATCAAGATTATTTTGTGCCCTGGTATATCCTTGTTCAGCTGCTTTCTGATACAGCTCAACTGCTTTTTGAATACTCTTTTCCACTCCTTTCCCATGCTCATAACAAAGACCAAGATTATTCTGTGCCCTGGCATGTCCTTGTTTAGCTGCTTTTTCATACAGCTCAGCTGCTTCTTGAACACTCTTTTTCACTCCTGTCCCATAATCATAGCAAAGACCAAGATTATATTGTGATACAGCATGCCCTTGTTCAGCTGCTTTCTGATACAGCTCAACTGCTTTTTGAACACTCTTTTTCACTCCTGTCCCATAATCATAGCAAAGACCAAGATTATATTGTGATACAGCATGTCCTTGTTCAGCTGCTTTCTGATACAGCTCAACTGCTTTTTGAATATTCTTTTCCATACCTGTCCCACATTCATAGCAAACACCGAGATTATTTTGTGCCCCAGCATATCTTTGTTCAGCTGCTTTCTGATACAGCTCTACTGCTTTTTGAATATTCTTTTTCACTCCTGTCCCATGCTCATAACAAACACCAAGATTATTTTGTGCCCCAGCATATCCTTGTGCAG
>CAJVPI010001193.1:0-15417 GCA_910592345.1 Paraglomus brasilianum
TTGTATATTGATGCTTTGGAGGGAGGGGAGAGGGTATATATATATGTTTGTATAAGTAGACGCGTGTTCATGTGTTAGATGGGAAGATAACATATATTGGTACTACTTGATATTGTTAATTGCAACCTTATAAGTATAAATGTCACTATCTATGCAATAAGGAGCGTGAGAGTCTGCGACTGTCGACCAATAAAAAATCATAATGCATATCAATATATTGCCTAGTGTAACACATCATTACGACTGTCACGATTGTTTCCATAAATAAGAACAATAGAATCGGCGTAACATTCCGGAGCACACGCAGGAAAATATTTTTCACTGGTTAAAAAGTTCGATAAGCCACGCAATTTAACTGATATCTATTATAGTGATGATATCGATGGCAAGCAGTAAAATATTTTTCACTGGTTAATAAGTCCGATAAGCCACGCAATTAAACTGATCTCTATGATAGTGATGATAAAGTACCCATGCAATATGATATTAGCATGATTTTGGCATCAGTGATATGAAGATGAAATTCTCCAGCTTATATGGAATAAATTTTTTACGTACTATATTTATAATAGTTGCTCGTAACACTACACACTTTGCTCGCTAAATTACATTGATTTCGGGAAATAAGCAAAGGTGTATCTTATTTGGGGATTATTATTATTATATCGAGGCTATGTAACATTACTGATACGTTTACCTATACTTATTGGTTATATAAAGTCAGGATAACGATAATAAATCGGACTCAGTATAATGACGATCATTATTAATTTCGCAACATAATGTTATAATATGCGCGAATTATATAGAGAAGAAGCGTTTTTTATCGTCCTATCAAATTAAATCAAGATTTTGATGTTATCTGCATACGCACGTGTGATAACGCTAAGGCCTGGACTTTGAAGTCTTAATTAATATTCCTATATTATGGAGCCGTCTATTGCCATTTATGCCATTTAGCAACAGCCGAGAACAAAGCTAATAAATACTCCAAAACGCATTGCTTAACATGCTGCGGATTTTTAATTAGACCAACGCGAGCTTCTGCGTATTGGTCACAAATGGGAAAATAGTGATAAGATTTCCAATACATACGTTATTGATTAAGCCACTGATCAGTGTTAACAAAGTAGCCAACAACTGAACGGATGCAAGGGAAGAAAGGAACAGTGCTAGAAAAGTTGCCGAGTATTTTAAAGCGGTGCTGAGCCAGCGGAATAGACTAGGAGGAGATGGCTGAAAAGAAGAAATAAAACAACCATGGTGGCATTCTTGCAGCGGCAACTTGCTTCCTTCACAACTCAGCTAGGTAATGGCTTTGGAGTAGTGTGTACATACAGTAGAGCAGACATAGTAATATGGGTTTGTAATATAGCTATCTTATATCACAAATTTATTGGTGAATGTTATTGTAGTTGGTCTGATCCCTTTCTTTTTCCAATGCATATACTGCCTGAAAAATTAGAATACCATGGTCCTTATGGGAAGTGGTTTCTTCAAGCCTCAAATGCTCTGAAACAAAAACTTAAGGCTGGACAACTTGATAAAACGAAAATACCGCAATATTCTATTCTAGCAGGAGCAGGAAAAGGAAAATCTCGCACATTGCCAAAATTGCTAATTGAATGTACGACTTGCATGATTGTTTCAAGTCCGCTCTTGTATTTAATCTATTGTTTGAAAATAAGCTATATGGTGACGATGATCATGCATTGCATAATATCCAAAAGGATAATTACACAGTCGCACAATGAGAATTCAATAACCAACTTTAGGGAAAATGGACAACGGCGAAATAGAGAAAAGTAGATGTATACAAAAACTCAATTTCCTGCTAGATTCGGTGTGTTCGCATACATTTGTCATCCAATCTAACCAAGTAGTTCTTATACTCTGAAACACTATATTTGTATTTATTCCCTGGTAATATTCGATATAGCTAAGAAACCGCTAATCTCTATATCGGAAAGGGCAAATACAATAATTATTCGTTTACGGAGAAACGCGTTTGATATAACTAAGAATTCACCCCAACCTATAGCTTTCGATCTAATCCTATCGGAAGGGAATGGTGAATTACTCGAGGACGATTGATTAGTGTCTACCGATGACACTAGATCGTGAGTAGCAAAGCCTGATTTAAATCACTGTTATTTTGATCGACTAAAAAGTAGTAGCTTGAATTTAGCTAATCTCTAGAGTCGACGATCGACTGCTCTCCCGCGGTTGTTGAATTGGATGCTGTCGAAGAAACCTGATGAAACTTGGAATAATTTTAAGAATTTATTACGAAGAATCGCCAAACATCATTTCTCTGATCTGAGCGTAATAATTATCCTGGATAGACTTCAAGCGGCAATGATAATGGACAGAATAAACGGTCTTTTTTTTTACGATTGCATCTCTACATTTGGTATGCTTTCTTGTGATGCTACCTGTCCATTATTTCCTCGCTTTGCAGCAAAGAGCGTTTTTCTTTCGGTTACATCATTACAACTTCTGAAAATTGGTAGAGATTTGAACAAAGTCAATTTTACCGAACTACGTACGTAATAAACAATGCCGATCGACTCTCACGGCTCATTATTCAGGGATGGCTGTGTAATCTAATTATTTGAGACCTATGCTCCGCATTATTCTATCATACATATCTGTCAGCAAAGATAAAACTATCCTTAGGCTTAATATAGAAAAAGTAAAAGTGGATTACTTAATACAGTACGGACTTATTCGAGTACACAAAGAATATTTGTTCGGAGATGTCATCTGCTGTCGCAGTTCCAGCCGCATATCAGTCAGGCAATATTACGCGCACACAATCTTAGTGGGACAGGTAGTAGGCGCATTGTTAAAAATAGGGCAATAGCATTCGATTAGATAATCCAATCCACATCACTAAATAGACCAGTACTAAACTTGAATATGGGAGACAATTCATATGACTAATTCTAACCAATTATACATCGTACAAAAAGTTGGAAACAGAAGTCATTACTCAGTAACTTTTTACGATAAGGCAGCAAGCGCAAATAACAGCACCATGTGAGGAACTTAATCTTTTACCAATGCCTGGTATGTCTGGTATTGTTCACAAAGGCAACTGGGGAAAAAATTAGGTCCTTTTTGCTGGGAGATGCTATTATCAAATTTTCTGGTACAGGAGATTATACAAGAGAACCAGAATTTTGTGTAAATATCTTAAAACCTTTTTTCAGGTAATTGAATAATATTGTTATATTGGGAAAATTTCTTTTATTTTTCTCGAACATAGGCAATTTTCGTGTATCAGCAACTTAATACCTTAATCTTAGCTAATCGCATTATTTTGTAAAATGTGAAAATAAAATGCGAAGGTGTCACCCATTGTTAAAATGAGTTTTAGTATGTACATTAGACATGTAGTTCAGCAATAAAGTTGTACTTATTGAAATAAAAGCGTCAATATGCTTCTGTAATTTCTGATGTAAATTAACCTGAAAAATATTTGCGGTCGATAAGTGTCCACAATCGACCCTAATTTGGTTATACGATCAATGAAACGTTGGTTGAGCTTGCCATAACGGTGAACGCATTTTGTCTCACTATATAAACTGTATAATTAATTAGCATCATGCAATGTAAAGCTGCTTAAGACGTACAATGTTGATGTAGACAGTATACTATTTACGAGATTTTATTATAACAGCATGCCAAGATAGCTGATCTAACTCGTAATTTCAAAGGTTTGGGTTTTGTTTTAACAATTAAATAACATAATTAAGTAGAGTCTGTTACCATAAACGCAATTACAGTCAGTATATAACTATATTTAACAATCTATGTACTTATACAATTAGAATAACAATTGTCGATACAACTAGTCCGAGCACTTTACAATTTTGGAATGACTAAAAACAAACATCATATAACTCCTAAATATCCTCCACCTTCTCGTTCTCCCTTGCTGACAGTTGCCCCCAGCCTTCGGGGGGCCTTACTCCGAGTGAGTAACATATGCAGACACAACTGCTTTCACTCACGCTAGCCCCTGCTTCTATAAAACAAATAAAAATTAATAGTGTATCTTTTACCAATTTTATTGATGCTGACTTGTAAAATACCTTCAAAAGCAAGACTATCTTCCTCCATATCCTCCCCTTCCTCTTCTTCACTTGAGAATGACTCTAACAAGTCATTCAGCGTCTCTGTAATACGCTGGAGCCTCAATTCGAGGGTCTCCTGCGTGTGCCTTGGTTGTCGCGGTCGTTGAGACCTCTCCGCGAACTCGCACATGTTGCTGGTACGCCTGCAATTATCGCAAGGCTTAATTCCTGTGCATTTTATCTTTTTCTTTTGGCACGAGACGCATGCCATTCTTCGTGCGGGATAAGGGGAGGTGCTTGGAGTGTTGGAGGTGCTTGGAGTGTTGGAGGCGCTTGGAGTGTTGGAGGCGCTTGGAGTGTTGGAGGTGCTTGGAGTGTTGGAAGCGCTTGGAGTGTTCGAGATGTTTGAGGACATTATTGAAATTGGTTTTTTTGTTTCAATTCACACCCGTCCTTTTTATGCAATATGCGTCGGTAAGGCGAATGTTAAAGCTAGTATAACAATCCATTGAGAAATAAAAAATACGCAAGACAACCTTTTTTTAGGAGAGCACAAAATTTAAGTTTGTTGATTCCGTGTGGCTGTTCTGTTTGATTGGGCATCAAAAAATTTGGGGTCGGTGTACAAAAGCCCGGTGTTCGATCAAAAAATAGAAAACTTGGATATTTTCACGTTAATGCATGCTTCTCGATTACTGATAACTGAACAAAGAATTCGTCTTTCTATTGTTCCCGACTAGTATTGAGAGCACGTGATGTTACATTTGATTCAGTCTTTCATCAAATACACTTACAGGAAGATATAATTCAATTTGCCCTTGCAACAATGACCATACATATAAAAAGACATTCAATCGTTTCTAATTGGTTATAATTAAGTTTATGATTGCTTTACTAATTAAAATATTAGCACATGAGTGGCAGAACGTGCGGCATATTGTTTCTATCTTTAGCTACAGAGTTTTTAGAATCGGACCGGTATAACTAGGAAAGAGATACGAGAGAGCACAAATTTCAAGTTTTGTTGATTCCGTGTGTTTGGGGGCTGGAGTACAAAAGCCTGGCTCCAGAATTTTTGAAAACGAATGTATGCAAGTTCGATTGCCGATAACTGAACAAAGAATTGTCTTTGTATTCCGACTAGTATTAAGAGCAAACATAACGTTACATTTGAGTCAGAAAGAATATTTGATTTATGAATTCAATTTGTCCTGTAATATGAACATGTAAATATAAAGGCATTCAATCGTTCCATTACTGTATATTTTAAATACTATGACATATCTGTAAAGTTTGTTAGTCGTATGTGGCTGACTTGTAAGTAGGATAGCACTGTGCACATATCATAATATTAAAGTATGTAGTATTTAGAATACCATATATGAAGAATGCATGATTCTCCTTGGCCTCGAATATAATATTGTAATACTGTATGTAATAGTAAAAAGCAAGACTGCACGATAAAAGATACTTGTGCTAAACAAATCCTACATTGCTAGTTAATAACATCAAAGATAACGGTCGGTATTATACAATTATATTATATATTGAACTTTCTTCACTGTGGTTTTTTATACCAATTCTCGAAAGCCTTTTTGAGCTGTGCGGCTTGTTTAACCGTTCGTTGTAAGTGTCGTTCAATAATACGTCACTCAATTCATCCATTGTATAAGGGAGTAGCCAGCATTGTTGAGAAACGGCAACGTCATATGATGCAATGAGTGGACTTCCGGTGACAGATACAACAATAATAGTAATAGTGGTAACATTCGGAAAATCACTGCATTAGGAAATACGACGAGTTTATGTGAGGTTTTTTATACAAAAACATGGGACGTCTGTGGTTTTGGTTGAACATATAATGTGTTGAAAAAGGGTGGGTAATAGGTAAAGTTAGATGGGTTATCAGGTTTGTCGGGAAGACTTTGAATGTGAGGCATGCGTCTTTGATATCTTAGCCTGATTAGGATTGCGAAATAGTGGATTACGTTAGTTATAATACCAATTAGAAACTCAGTTTATTTCCCCATTACGATTGTTGTTAGGTATTTTCGAGACGAGGGGTATAATATATTATAAGCATAATAAGAGATTAGGATGCACTTTTCATACAATTTCGTGTCATGTATATTATTAACAATTACACGAAATTACAAAATCCTTAGCTCCATGTGACATTGAGTTTTGTTACGTGTCAAATTAATAGAATAATATGTAGTGCTCTTTAATAGTAGATATATCAAACATCGATAAATTTCGTGGATTGAAAGGTTCTTAGAAAAAACTGGCACCAGTTATATTTCTCAATAACTCTTAAAATTGAAATTAGAATTTGTAATGGTACTATCGGAATAGTACAGATCTAGACAAAAGCACACCAAGTGTCAAGGTAACATTTTGCATATTAATATATGGATCGAGACATATTTCGATAACGCGGAAATATCGCAGCTGCGGCAGAGTATTTCGGATGAAATGTCATCAAAGGCAGACTGTTTTGGCCTAATCCTGCCAAATGTCTTGAAATTGACATATGAGACTCCTTCATGACATTTTCATCAATTTAATCCCCAAATTTCTCATTTACAGTCTCAGATCATGACATGAATATTGAGCTATTGCTCTCAATTCATGTGTGGTATTTTCTTGGGATGACCACTTGCTAATTATTTCAGTTTTTAAGATTATAATAGATAGTTGATTTTGTGATGCCAGTCCTGGAATGTATTTCCTTTGTGGAAATAATTCCATTCAACCACAATTGTAATATGGTTTTTTTCTGAGCATCTTTATTAGATATAGAAGATGTCATTTATAACAGCAATTCTCAATAAAAACAAAACAAATGACCATTTTGTTTACAGTTTAGTTTATGTGTTTAAAATATGCATCTATTTGTTACACACAGTCTAATCTGGTCCCTATCAGCATTTTGGGTGGGTATAGTTATCAGCAAATTTCAAAAGGTCCATGTTGTCAATTATAACACATTATCAAGTTACAAGAAGACAAAGAATGTGTGTGCATTTATATCCCCTGCATCATGAGATCAAGCTCTATGCTTATAAGTTAGCTTGAGCTCAAATTCTCTGATTATGATGACATGACTAGTCCCATTATGATCATATTTTAATATAGTTAGAGAGTGCTTTTTTTTCATTTTAAGTATTCAAATATAAATGTGAAAAATCAAGAATGTAAGATGATCTCTTTATAAACAATGTACATTATACTTGCACATTCACTAGTACTAGTACTAGTACTAGGGGTGATTGCATGTGAGGAATATTCAGACCCAAAACCATTGATGTACTAGTACTATTCTATACATTACTATATAATACTCTGGATATTTTACTTGATGGAAATATTAATATATGAGGCACTTGAGTGAAGTCTACCATTCTCTGCTACAGTCATTCCTCTTCAAGCTTGTTTGGGAATTCATTTACTTGATTGATAATAATAAGGCTTCTATATGTTCCTGAAGGAGTGAATTTGGTAATAGTAACCAATCCATTGTAACTTCGAGATATTATCAATCTTAAATATCAGTAAAGCAATACACAATTCAAATTTTAACATGTAAGATTTATAAGTAATTCAGGTTATCAATAAATCTACAGGAATTTCATAATAGATAATAATTCTTTTATATATTATACATATTTCCATCATTCTGTGTTTTGATTTGAGTAAGAACACAAACAATAATCCTGTCCAACTCCATTATTGGATTATTATACATTGTTCAAGAAAGAAATATAGCTGTGCTTAATAAAGGACACACAAATCAAGAAGGAAATATTTCTACAGGTAACTTAAACTTGTCATTGACGAAGTTCTTTACTGCTAGTAAAATTTAATCCTCTATTGCCTTATCTTCAACTTTTGACCAGGTAAGTCCCTTTTTGATTGCTGTTAGATAGGGAGCATTTATTTGATAAGTTTTACCTCCTATACAGCCACATGCTGTTTCAGTCCCTCCATTTTCATAGTGATTTTCTTCCCTTGGTATTAGAGTCATGAGACAGTGGGCCAGTTTGATTTTTGCCTTTGTATTTGATGAAGCTTGCACAATGATTTCAGCTGATTTCTCAAACTTACAATTTTGTAATCATTATTGGCAATAATGACATTATCATTGGTATTTTTCTTAAATAGTGGTTTTAATTTTCCTGAATTAGCATCCGATTTTTTTGACAAAGCATATGATCTAACACGATTGTGATTATTGATGTGATGCTGTGCCGGCGAGTAAGAGTATTCTTTTTGTACGTGGAGCTTAGTTATGGTCAAATTTACTGTTTGTCCCAGTTCGCTTCATCACTCTGTGTGGATGCCATTGGCACACTTACAGGGTTCCCGCATTCGGAACAAAAGATTTCATTCGGTTCCAGGATATCCGCTTTACATGAAGAGCATCGGACCGGTTTCCCACAAGCGTGACAGAAGTTAGCTTTCATGGATAGCAGGGCCATACAAATAACTTTGTAATCGCTTACAGTTTCGATCGGTTTATTTCCATCCCTGGCTTTTTTCTGTTATTGCAAATCCTCCGCTCCGACAGAACAGATAAGAGTTATTAACGCGCCAGCGTTTATATTAATATTGGCGCTGCTGCTACTTGTCGAGCTACTTGATGCTGAACTTATGATCTTTACGGATGAAACGGCTTTCGATCTTTTTCATAACAAAATCCGTAGATGGAGAAAGACCGGTCCGTAAATTACCAAAGTCACGCCAAAAAGTAATAGCATGGGGAGGAATCTCTAAAGGGCAAGACGCCATTATTCTGTTTCACTGATATTATGGATGGACCCAACCCGGCTTCTGCCAGCTGCTAAGAATTTACATGGTAGAAACTGGTGTTTGCAGCAGGACAATGATCTGAAGCACACCTCTCGGGTTGCAAAGGATTTTTTTGTTAAGAATCGGATTAATGGCCATTGTCAAGCCTAGGTCTAAAAGGTGACGTATTCCCACAATCTGCTGAATTTTGGTGGCACGATGATCAGCGTAGTTGCGCAGTAAGATTAGTGACACGAATTGGGCATCGAAAATAGACATCTAGATTAGCGGTGTCAAAAATGCGTTAGACGTGTCAAATTACTACGCTCCCGATATATCGAAATATGGTGTCAAAATAGTAAAACGGTAGTTAGACATATAAGCAGTTGTAGTTTTCCGCTCTGAACAGTGTCTTCAGTATCTTCAGAATCTTTAGTATCTTCAGTATATTTGTCCTTATAATCTTCGTAATTAGAATAGCTCTTTGAATTCTAATAAACCTGTAATTAATATAAGTTGTTATTCCCTGGTGAGTTTTATCGAATCGCTGATTAAGGGTAAAACGCTTCTCGATCGGCGGTTAATGAGTTTGATCTTGCCATTGAACTTATCGGAACTTAGGCATCAGGATTATTATTCAATTGTGTTTAACGCGTTGAAGACTTCCCCGACCGATAGATTTTGTTAATAATCCCTAGCGAATCATAATCGAGTGTGTGACTCAGAGATTGAATAATATCCAGAGCAAGCGTATACAGATAGTCAGATTAAGTCCGTGAGTGTTGATAAATCCTATAAGGTCACTAATTGGAAGACGACTAGGACGCTCTCCCACCCAGACCTTAATCCAATAGAAAATATGTGGTTTATTATGAAGAATAATGTTGAAAAAAGAATGCCCAAAGATGTAGATGAATTGAAGCGATTTATGAGTAAAAAATCCCTCAAGAAACAGTACAAAATAATATTTTGTCTATGAAACGGAGATGTGAACTAATCTTACAACACAACGGCAATAGAATTACATATTTTGTTAATAAAGCAGCTCATAACCTTTCAAATGAGCCTAAATTTATCTAGTTATGTTGTATAATTGTGAAAACCTGTTTTTTTTTGTTACCACCATTTTTTTGAGACACACTGTAGATCCATGCAACAATGGTTTCCAATAGTAATAGGGAGCACATAAACAGATACATCTAAAGCCTTTTAGATTGTCCAAATCTCTATATTTATATGGGTGATTACAGTCAGTTAGGTGATATAGAATATTTGACTGCACAGACTCAATAACTATATGAATTGTATGTTGGTTTTAGTTTCTTTGTTAGCTAATTCAAATGCAATTGGAAACCATTTCCTTATAATGATAATTGTCAGGATTGGAGCTTTATCAATATTCAAGTTGTATTTCCCATTGATGCCTATACTATACCCATGATCATGGGCCTGACACATCACAATCTGTTACTGAGAGCGATGTCAAAGCACTTACAAATACAATTGCCTGTCTGCATATTGGCAGTTACTAGTGTATAATAGAGTCTCTTTAATATTCTACGGTTGCAATTTTTGCCAGGATGTCTTTGGGTCATTGACAGTTGTCAGAATGTACAATTTTATAGTAAATTAAATTGTAATAGTATTAATAAACATCTTGTAAATGTTCTCCGGTTGTCTCTCATTCAGATAATTTTCTATTTTTACAAACATATTTGGCTAAGAGTTGATGGTGAGAATGAAATGCCAACATGTAAAGTCAACAGTGATTCGCAAAATCATCATTGTAAGCACATACTCTCACACAAATTATTTCTTATCATATTTTGCACATAGACCAATTAACTTATTACTTTTGATTTTATCCGTTACAATCAATGTCGCATCTACTAAATTTTTTTATCTATCTCGATATTAGATATTAATATGCTTAGTAATAGTAATATCACATACAAGTGAAACAATACAGTCAACGTATCTTATTAATAAAGAGGTCTGCAAGGCAAATATCTTATCAGATTTGTATCATGTATTTACGGTCAATAATATTTTAACGACATTTATATACATCAATGGTCTGTTTATCGTGGAAAACGTTGCTTATCAAACTTTACTGACAAAGAGATTGATAGCTGTTGCATGTTATAAAGGAATAGCAATATATAAAATTGATTAATTAGACATGTAATTAACAGGTGGTAACGTGAATATGTTTAATTGCATCAAAGTTCAGAATACATAAATTCATGCCGATTCCCATATTTAAATTTACGACACAGCAAAACGCGTAGATTATTCTTTCCTCTCTCTCCTTTGTCTAACTAGTCGCGTACACATATAATTAAAAAATGGCAGATAGTGACAAGACCGTTGCTTACATGAAAAATTCTCCAAAAAAATCCCTCGAACAAAGACAATGACAAGAAGAGCACATTAATAAGACGATTGTGCTCAAACGCACGAACTAGAAGATGTAAATAAAGTTGTACAAGAGGTTGTAAACCCACCCAGACAGACAAAATCTATCGAAGACGCATATAATTACGCAAGCACAGTAGCAGATGAATTCGAAAAGTTGCCTGATAAGACCCTTAACATTGATAATTTTGAAGTTGAACGTGGCATTCACAATTTTTATAACAATTGTGAAAAGCAATAATAAGGACTACGGCTATCACGTTAGCAATATCGATATTAACGATAATAACACCGATGACATTTTGGGAAATTGTTTCGGCGGCCCGGACTGCAAAAGCGGTGGTTTTTATCCTCAAATATAATTGGCGATTGCGAAAGTCGACAAGCTTAAGCTTCAAACTGTGCAGAAAGCGGGACTGTTTCTAGTCCGGCAATTCATTACCATGATATTTCTGGTACCTTTAATAAAAGTAATCATACTGATTACAATGGATATAATTTTGTACCAAGTTTGTCAAGAACGAAATTTCTTTGGACTGATACTGTGCGGGAGATCTGAACGAAGATGAATTTAAAAACTTGCATGCATGTGGACAGTATAAATTCAAAGTCGTTTATTTGACTGGTGGGGAGAGGATTAAAAAATATCTCTGGTAATCGGTTTGTCCTCATTGACGTTACCGGATTACTCCCATCTGGAAGGCATGGTTTATTCTGATAACAAAAACAAATTATCAACCATTCCTCAATATACTGCTTACCAAGACTTTGAGATTTCTTTGACTAGTTCCATGGCTCGTATGAATAGATTTTAAAATGTGTGCAACGTAAATATATAGTGTGTTCATAAAATTGAATTTAAGCTCGCATTCTGTATCACATGATAATGTAACATAAATAAAAGCAGTCATCCCCTCTACAGTCACATCAGGTGATAAAAAAAAAATGATTGGAGAACGCGCATTCTTTACACAAAATTAAAATGTCTATAGTCTCTTCAACCAAGAAAAGAAAGAGAACTCAAATCACTAATGCTTTACGGCATGAGATTTGTATTTACTCAAACGATAATAACACAGTCACAAGTACTGACATTGCTTCTTATTTCAATAATAAGTATAGTATTAATATACATCGGTCTACAGTAAGCAAGATCTTGTCCACGAAGCATTGTTCCATCTCATGGAACTCATTAGATTCCAAGAACAGCTTTCCAAGACGTTGTTTAGACCAGACAAATTAAAAATTCTCCATTGCAAAATACCAATACTTGAACTATTAGTGGATAAGTCTAAAGTTCAGTCAACACTCGACTTTTTTGTTAGGGAATACGTTAATCTTTTTATGCATATCACTGTCAACATGTATATTTTTATTACCTTATTAACAGGTTGTTGGGTTGCTTTTTTTTTATGACTTAAACTGAATAAAAAAAATTTTTGAAGTCAGAATTTACAAGAATGCACAATGAATTGCATATATCCTGGGATTGTATAGGGGTCCTCCTCTACAGTCACAGGTTTCAGGAGAACAGACGATGTGACTGTAGAGGAAGACGACTGTATTTAGTAAGCATAATAGTTAAGAGTCGTCTTAAAATTAATATTATCAACGCCGAAACCTGCGAATTACATCAACTTTATGTCATCATGGAATTGGGGGATTAATCAAATAGTTCAGACCAATAATATTGCGGAATAACAATGGGGTCACATGAAAAATTGATTTTGGGGGTATGACCCCAGCAGTGTATCAATGGTTTTGCTCATTATTATTGTTGTTAGTATAGTAGTGAAAAGTGAAAAACAGAAAAAAAATTTTTCAAAAAAAAAAAAAAAAACAAAAAAAAAAACAAAAAAAAACAAACCAAACTGTTGCGTTGGGAACGAAAATTGCATTTTCAAGACTATGTTACATGCGTCACCATATCTGATCGCTTTTGAAAATCGGGTTGATCTACAGCAAAGCGTACGAATTTCTTTCATCTACAACAAAATTCTGGCAAAAACCATGCTCCACTTCAATGTCGCTTTACGGCTATCTTATGGTACGGAGAACTTTCGTGGCCAATTCACACGGTTCGCTTTTCAATATCTTTGAAACGATTTCTTGATTTAACGGAGAAAGTGTTTTCACTGTGTATGCCGTATTTTCATCGTTTGTTGGATAGTCGTCATACGATTCTCCAGAACATTACTGTCTTGCATAAACAGATTATCAAAATATTCGTTCGTATAATCTATCTTTAAAGGCATTGCAATTTTCCCGAACAATAAAAATGAGAATAGCGATGAATTATCCCCAACAAGAGAAATAGATAATAACATAGCGTTCGAAATAAATCTGGTGTAGCTGCGATTCGTGACATCTGAATTATATTATCAGTAAATTCGAAGACCTATAATCAACAAAGAAGAAATATTCCGATAGATACCTACTAGGACAGGTAAGCGTCACAGAATCCGAGTTGGTGCCGACAGGGGTCGACTTAAAAACACCTCTATTTTAAATTACTGTGGTGAATAATTGGGTGTATTTGTTTTTAAAAGATAGTGAGGAAAACTAACAATGTCAAAACGCTCACAAATCGCAAGGCTTGTCACACAATGCAAATACTAGTAAACTATTTAATTCTTCCCTTTGAAACTACTAAACTTCTACTACCGCGCTAATAAATTGTTCTTATTCTCTGGCGGTAGTACAAGTGTGCGATGTAACACAATAGATGTTCCGAGATTGCTTGTAAAATCATTCAACGATGTCGTCCGCTCCAGGTATTCATAATCCAGCAATTGAAAACTTGATTCAATCCTCCTTGGAAAGTGAAAATAAATCCTTAAGACTTGAGTGGATTCCTTGTTCCGAAATCACTGATATTCAGTCAACTCCTATAGACACTGTCCACCATGCTATCCGCAAAAAAGCGTTCAATAAAACGCTGGTAATGCTGGTATCACTTGGAAATGATGAGATATGTACACCAACACTTGTAAGTGAGTTTGCTAGAATATACTCACTTCCAACACACAAGTACAATAATGATGTCAGTCACTTTGGACGATATGCAAAATGGCTGAAGGAGCGCAACGAACTCATAGGATTTACTGAATATGATAATAAGTATTACATGGTTGCTCGTGGAAAGTTTTACCACTGTTATTATCAATATGGATTCTGCACTGCATGTGGAATACTCCGATGTAGTCCCGTGTGGTGCATTTGCGGACATAAAGAAGTATCCGATGGATGGACTAGCAACAATAAGCAACTCGATGAGTTTATCAAGAAATCTCAATTACAAACAAACTCACCAAATGATGCCTATTTGGAATGGATTCCATTTGATTGTATCGATGACGATGGGCAATATGGTGTGTACTTGGATAGTCTACCTGCTCCTGATCATGTATGGGTTAAACCGACTCCACTTGAGATAACAGACGAGACACATGATTTATATTATGTCGAGGTAAACTAATTACTTATGCGTCATGTTTATTGAATAGTTTAAATAATTATTGACTTATTATTATGTATCATTTCCACTAGCTATGTGATGAGCATCCAGATATTCTTACTACGAATGTTTGGATTACCATCGGATTCACATACAAAGCAAGTGAACAGAAGTATTGGCTAATAGAAGAATATGATGGACGTGGATTATGTCTGGCATGTACGAGGCGATTAGAACGTGAGATAAATGCGTTCTGTTATTGGTGTAAAGCACCTAGACCTATCGATTGGACTACGGGCAACAAGTCTTTGGATTTATTCATAATAGAATCGTGGAAGAATACAAAGAGCCCATATGATCCCTATATACAATGGATCGAATACTCTCTGTTGACAAACGTACGAGCGATGATATCATTACGCCACGGATGCACACATATAGCAGATTGGCTAGAACCGACAACAATTGAATCGACGAGAGTGATATTCAAACCGATAGTTGATGCGCAGTCGTTTGATTTTTACCAGGTAAATCATTCACATGTAAACAATGCAAATAATGTTGTTAGCTTTGCGTATTTATGATGTGTTTAATTGATGTAATGATTGTTTTGTTTATTAAATAGCTAACTACAGATTACCCGGAGATATTAACACCCGAGAATATTTG